>VYZW01055519.1:230131-282304 GCA_013401315.1 Balaeniceps rex
TTCCCCTCATTGGTTTTTCAATTCATTTATAAGGCATCCACGGCTTTGGGGGACTACGAACAACCACATTAAGAAAGATACAGATGTAATTCAATACTTTTCACCCGTTCCTCACTGACACTTACTTGCTCATCCATTGAAATATCTTTCCACTTTCTTCTGCCTTTCTACATAAGGTATGGAATATACTCACGTTGTGCTAGGTATTAATTAATCTCTCATAATCAGCTGGCTGGAGGACCCTGTTATTACCATGGTTTCTTTTGCATTAGAGTCAAACCAGAAAATCCTTATGCCTTGTGCCTGAGGATTAATACCAAACCATGGCTGACTTCTCTATGGAATTACCTCTTGTATTTGCGTTAATAGCAGCCGAGATCTTCCTGAGCAGCACTACCACTGTGCACACCGGCAATCGCAGCTAATTTGTACATATGCTTCCATTGGACAGAAGCCATGCAATTAAGAGGACGCCCTCGAGGCATTAACATTTCTCGTCTCTCAGTAAGTGCAGCGGGAGAACGCAGCAGAAGTTTATAGGGTGTTATCCATGGGAGTGTGTTATTTCAACAGTATTTCTATGAATCTGTGAGGACGACTCAGAGCTGGGCAGGGAGCCAACACAAAGAGGTTTCTGAAGCCACAGTGGAAATCTCTTAAGTCCCTGTTTGCTGGAAGAAGAAGACAAGGCAGCATGGGGCACTGATGGTGCTGGACTGGAAAACTTCCCTTTCCTTACTGGGCTGTTCCCTCTGGGACCTGGACACCAGGACCATAAGGGGATACAATCACCACCCACACTCCTCAGGGTGTTTGTAACCCCTAGGCCCAGTAAAAGGCTCATCAGATGGATTCCTGTGAAGCCCTGACTACAGAAAGGGTATCAAGGCCTTCATCCCTCCTGGGGAGGAACAGGGACACTTAACAGCAAGGACACTAGTGTGCTTCAGGGCCCCAGTACCAAACCAAAGGACCTGCAAGCTCCAAAGTACCAGGGTCAAGACCTTGCCATGATAGGTCCTTTCCACCAGAGAACTGCTGGGGTGCAGGGAGCCTGTGGGTGAGTTTCCTTGGGCAATCACAGAGCCCCTGGCCCTGGGGAATCCACCAAGTGCTCTGGGATGCTACTGAAACCTTGATGTAGACTGGGAGAAAGTCTGAGGCTAACATGTTTTGACCAAGACATCATGGAAGCAAGCAATCTGGAAAAGCTTTGACAGGAAAATTTTAAGCCAAATTTCCACCCTGTGTGGCTCTTAGAGACTCAGTGAATCCCATTACTCTCTGGCAAAAGGATCTTGGCATCATGGTCCATCCCAAGCTGTGTCCAGACGGTCCATCTCTAAGACCACCTGGGAATGGTAAAAGTCTTTGCCTTTGCAAGTCTGGTGTCTGTAGGACTGTGTCTATCCTCTTTATCGACACATTATAGGGATGTTGATCCCGCTACCTTCTCCCTGTCTCACTGCTACACTTAAAAAATCACAAAACATATGGAACAAATTCATTCAAAATACTGGACTTGCAGCTGCACTGATTTTGAGAGAATAACATTCACCCCCACCATCGGTGCATTTGTTCCCAGGTGCTAAAATGATGTATACTGAGGCTTCAGTGCTGCTGGCTAATTTAGGAGTGTTGTCATCATCATAAAAGGAAGAAAATCGATTCAAATCAAAAGCCCGCAAACAAACTATGGCCTTATTCAAATCAGAAAAAAACCCCAGTCCCAACCTCTGACAGCTACGGTAGGATGTCAGAGAAGCTGAAAAGCCACGCAAGATGCACAGTATTGATTAGTGCGTAATAATGATTTCCCTTCAGCCCACAGACTCCACCATATACTTCATTCTGCATTCCAGAGCACATCTCTGAGCATCGCCGGGGCTGGGGAATAATACACACCAGCTATCGCTGGGGGTTGCAGGTTAAGTACTGCACTTAGGTTTTATGGAGCAGCAGAGTAGATAAATTCTGTCAAATGAATGTAAATGCTCAGCATTAATTTTTGCTTCTGGGAGTCTTTAATCATTTCCTTAGGTTTTTGGAAATATTTCCAAGATTTCTCATTTTGTGAATCGCCATGAATCTCTCCTTTCTTCTGAGTTTCAGTTTGGTTTGATTTTGGTTTTGTTTGTTGATACCGGTGCAAATATTTCTGACTCTTTGCTAAAAATTTCCATGGCTTGTCTACAAAGGCATCACCTCCAGTAAGAATTTACCAGTTAATCTCTAGAAGTGAAAGTTTTAAAGAATTCCTAATTTTTGGTCTTTATTCTGCACTGTGTGGAGCATCACAGAGACAAAGGAGTGGCCACGTTCCTGACTGAATAGAGGCTGGCACGGTTCCCTTGAGCTTGGTGGTATAACACAAGTTTGCATTGCCGAGTCTCTGCCCTGCATTTCGTTCCCTTTGGGTTTGGTCTTTTCTCCACTGACACTAATTCTTTTGCAACATACGTAATGGGCAACGTAGCTTTATTTCATCTCCCTGTTTGTACTGTGGGTGATATCTCCCGGGGAAGATTAATGGCTTAAGCTGATTTAATGGTGTGCATACTTTTCACAGGAAAGGAAAAAAAAAAAAGTAAAAAAATCCTTTCTCTTTTTCTGTCCAGATTGAAAAATGTTATCTTTTCTTATTTTTTTTCCTTTGGTATTTGTTGTTTTCCAGCCTTTGATGGTCTCCCAAACAACTTTACCATCTTTCTGTGCATCTGTGATGTTCCCGTATTAACATGAGTCATTCTCAGAAATAAGCCTGGGACTCAGTTGCATGTACGAGAAACTACAGTTTATTACTGAGTTTCAGGAGCTATGCCAGCAGAGACTCTGACCCTATACAATGTAATCTCAGTCATCTGCTTGTTCTGCCACCTTTCCCTTTTCTTTTTGCTGTATCCAGGAGAAATGCCGCCTCTCTTAGCGAAAGAAGTTTGTGATGTCTGTGGGAGAGGTTTGAAACATTTGGCTGACGTTTCCCCTTGCGCTTGCTGAGGCACCAGAACACTGTTAGCACCCATTTAAGAGCATCTTCAAAAAAACCTCAAACCCAGACGTATGTGACAAAGCTGTGGTCTGAGATGTGGTAGGACTGGAAAAGAGCTGGTTGGAGGTTAAAGGAATGCCAAAAAAGTGTTTTTGCTTAACGTTTTCTTCTCAATCTACCTGACAATCTACATTAATAATAATAATATTGTGTTTATTAATTAGAAAATCTACACTCAACAAGAATGCAAATACCGTCAGTAAATGTGCATGAGTGATTTAAAACAGAGCAACTATTGGCACATGCAGACACATATTTCTAAAGATGAGTTACAACACATTGTAAAGGTCGCACCCATTTTATAAAGCTTTCTTTACTCCCCTATCAAATGAGGGCAAATAATCAGATGCAGCTTTTCGTGTGGAAAAAGGCATTTATTCTGGGCAAAGATGGCATATAGAGAGATGCAAATGGAAGGACACAAATTCACTCCCCACCCTCAGCATATGGTTTTGCCACAGTGCTGTACTTTTATTTGTGCATTCAAAAGCTGCCTGGCATTTTCATACAGTCAGCTCAGCTCTGCTCACGTCTACCCCCACAACTCTCTGTTTTGTCAGTCTGGGTTACTCCGAAAAGGTGCAAGGAGGAATGATTAACTGCAGTCAATTTATCTTCAACTCTTAGAGGGAATTAATAACAGGAGGTTAAGTAAAAAATAGCCATATGACAGTTGTCATAGGCATGTTGGTATTATACACGTGGAACCTGTATTGGGTGAATATCAGGGGGAAAAGTTAGAAAATGCCAGGCATAAGCGGATTGTTTCATGATGCAGTTTTTAATTGCATGATCATATGCTCCCTTCACCCTCTGCCCCCATGGTCTCCTCCTTCCTTGTGCAGGGTGGAGCTGTCTTAAGGATGAATCAGTGAAGGACCCTGATTTCTAAAGGGCTCTTTGGCATTTGTGGCAGACAGAAGGTGCCCAGGCAATGAGGCTGAGGAGCACTGCAGAAGATGAAATAGTCTTTGGGTGAAGACAGCTGGTGATGGGTGATTCATATAACCCAAACTTTCACTAATGATCCCTGACATCTAGGCTTTATTTTTGGGTTTGTGAGCGACACCCCTGGCACATGACTTGAAGAAAGCCTGTTTTTTTCCAGAGGCAAATGGTGTGGGGCACAATGAGCATAGAAAGCGTTGTATAATGTTAAGGATGTCAAAGTCAGAAATGGCCCAAAACTGGAGAAAACCTTTAACAATTCCTTCATGGCTCAGTTCTGCATCGGTCAAATGGAGACAAACCAGAGTCTGATTACAGGTTTTGATGAACTTTGATACCGTTGCAATTAGTGCTACAGAAAGAAATACATGAGAAAATGAATAATTCTGTTTTCAGGGCAGTATTCAGTAAATAAGACCTAGGGTTATTCACTGAGAAATAAGGAGAATACAAAATAAGGAATAGCTGCTCATTATCTGACTACTGTCCATCTTATGCACAAGATGAGAAGAAACCTGTGGAAAAACAGTGTGGAACTGCATAATTAGATGGAGCAGGGCTGCAGGGATGTCCCTTGCTCCGGTATTTCCCAGCTTTGCATCTTGATGGTGTTCCCTCTTTACAAAGCAGCTTTGCATATCTGCATTTTATCACCCGTATCCAGCTGGGACACAGGGTCTGGGCAGAAGGAGGCTTCCACACCACGGACACAAGTAATCTGCCTCATCTTTGCCCCTACACCCCTCATTCATCCTCTCCTGACCTGGTCGCCACTTCTCAAACTCCCTACTCCAGTCTTAACCCTCTGTCCGCATCCTCCCCTGCCTCCTAGACTGTTTATTCCAGCTTGGATTTTGTTTCTCCTGCCCTTGTGCCTTATTCTCCATGCTGCTGTGGGTGTCAGCAGGGATGCTGGGGGTGCAACATAGGCTCTCTGCCCCAGATGTTGGGAGCCACTGGTCTAACAGAGACAGGGACGGGTTCTGGCTTAAAGCTCGGATGAGCTGGCTTCAGCCTGGATGTTTCTCAGGCATCCCTACAGTTGGTGCCCATACGCGTGCTACCCACCTACCAGTGAGAGTGTAAGGATAAACATTGAGGCACTGGTGCCATGGAGAGGTATCTGATGTTATGAAGACGTATTTAATCTCTCATCTCACTTGATCTCTCTCTCTAAAGACCATAATACATTATGGGAGGGGTTGTGCCAGCTGTAATGAGGCTGAATATTGCCTTATTTCTATAATATATTTCCTGGGCCTGATCACGGAATATTTACTGAAAAGATTAGTCCTGTAAGTAATTAGTCTTGCTGGAAAAGAGTTTCAGTGGCAATAGATAATACTCTAATTCCCTCTATCCAAAATAATTTAATGTCTTCTAAATGAAATCCATTTTTCTAAAGAAAAATTACCTCCACAGTGTTATTCCAAACCTGGCCATGGAGACATCCAGCTTTAGATGAAGCAGTAATGATTTCACCTAACTTCGTCTTTCAGCTCCTAAGCTACTAGAATTAATTGAGCGTGTAATTAAGGAAGGGTTTTCTTACCAATATGATCATGTCTATAATTAAAATCTCACACAAATGTGTATGTGGAAGAATAGGGCAGGGCAGAGCAGGGGAGAGACCAAAGTGTCTGACAGGTTTACATCAAAGGACCTGAGCTCCTGCAGCTCTAAGCCAGAGGGAGGGGAGGAAGGGAAGACGAGACTGGCTGATAACCAACTTGATATATTGTTTTTGACCTCCTGTCTTCAAAGCCCTGAGTGGTTTGAGTGCTGTCTACCCAGGAGGTTGCTTCTACCTGTAATGTTACTTCAGCAGAGTCAAGCTTTGCAAGCGTTTGTGCTACCAAGCCCTGGATGCGCAGGAGAAAGATGGTATCGGCATGTTTTCAGAGAGACTGGAATGGGTTTGGCTGCTGCTTTGGGCTGTGCCCCATCAGTGCTGTAGCCCAGGGGACCCCGTGACATGCCCCAGGAGCCACCACTTTCCTTGAGTTTTGGTGCACGGGAGGCCTGTGAACAAGATTTTGTAAAAGGAGGAGTGGTGTGTTTTTATTATTGTTATTTATACTGCATTTACTATTAAATCAGCCTTTAATAGCAGTGTTCAGCCTGTGATACGTGACCCGAGCCAATGGCTGTGCCTAGGGATGGCTGGATTTTGGGAGGTTTTGCTGTTCTGAAGGTGGGGAGAGGCTGGGTGCTGGGAAGCTGCAACACAGCTCTTCCGTAAAAGCTGAACTCCTGCACAAAAGGGACAAGAGCTTTCCCTAAAAAACCCGAATGGGGACCTGGAGCTTGAAGAGAAGAAGGGATTGACTCCCTTAGCTGGTCTGCCATGTGTTGTGATACCCTGTGACTGTACTAGGGAGGAGAAAAACCCTCCCTCATAGTATAACCAAGCTAAGGCCCAAGGCACCAAGGGAAAACACAGGGGTGGTGGGTGTTGCGTGAAAGAAGGCACCCTGAGCAGCAAAACTGCCCTCTCATTTGTTTGATACCTGCTGTGCTCAGGGAAACAGGACTTTGTATGTTTGTTGACATTATTATATGTTTATAAATTACATCAAAAAGACACCTGTATCTGTCCTTAGGTCTCTGAACTGGAACAACCTGCAGGGCCTGGGATTTTTGTCTTGCTGGTTGAATCCCAAATGGGGTCAGGCTTTTGGTCTCGTAGATTTGGTTGGGTTTATATTGCAATGTAGATAAAAGCAGAATGCAGGGAAAGTTAAAGTACATTAGGTGTGCGTTTTCAGGAAGAAAGCCCACGTGCCCAGCTGTACGCATATTTTTATGTTCATCTGAAACCAGTAAAATATTATAATAGCTGACCACTACTGAAGCGTGTGCTGAGCTGCTTAGAGCTATGCTGGTACGCACTGGTCACGGGTCAGACGTTTTGTACGTGAAATACGCATTGTGCAAGTGCTTTATTGCATTCCATATAGTCCCAAACATTAAATGCACACAGTCCCTACCAATAACGGCCTTCAGGATGACCTAATATATCAGACAGCTGTGCAAGAGAGCTGTTTTCCTCCATAGATGACTACTATGCTGGCATTTTGGGACAATCATAATTTTTGTTTCATAATCACCCTCGCAACTTTCCCATTTTTTCAGCTTTCCCAATTTTACAGCAGTTAAGGCTTTACAACCTTCCCCAGTGGATACAACCTGTGATTCTCAGGTAACAGCGGGCGGCTCTGCTGAGTTCTGCTTTTGGAAAGGATGGCCAATTGCCTCACCAACAGCTGCCCATTAAGCAAACTGCTTAATGAAATGGCTAGGAAGGTGGGTGCTCACCAGTGTGTTTTCTCTGCACTTACTACAAAAACCCTGAAGCCTGTAACCCACACACTGAGCTAGTGAGCTTTACGCTCTTAATGGTGTCATTGTCACTTTTCTTTGATTCCTCCAGTCCATGACTTGTCCTACTGCATTTTAAAGCTTATTATTATTATTAATTATTATTATGTTATTCTTGCTGTTGTTGCTATTATTAATTTCAATTTTGTATCATTGTGGTCTTTGCATAGCCCCCCAATGCACTTTTTTGTGAGGTCCCATGGGAGCCAGAGAAGGTCCTTGCACTTCCTTGCACTTCCAGACAACCTCAGCTGCAGGAAGGTTTTGGGCCCCTGAGATGTTCCTGGACACCTCTGCTACATGAGCAGACATGGAGAATCAAGGCCAGCGTGCAGGCTGGCTTGAGCTGGGACGTGGTGTCTGGACAGTGGGAGGTGAGCAGGGCACTTTGGAGCCGTTCCTATTTCCATCTGCTGAAAGGACCCGGTGGCATTTGATACATGATATGAGAGTTTTGGCTATCAAGGCATGCTATGATCATCCCAGGCTCTGACATGACAAGGTACCAAGCTGATTTGTGTCTTCCAGCAATGTCCTGATGCTCTGCTGGTGGTGGCAGAGGGGGGACCCCAACCAGGTGACTGTGCTGTCTGTGAAAGACAAAGCAGTCCCAGCATTGTCGTCATCCTGGTCCATCTCAAGGGCTGTCTGATGGTCATCATGGGAGTGCTCAGCAAGAACTGAACTAGCTCAACCTGGTGTTCACCCAAGGCTGCCCTGTGCTAGGACAGTATAGCCTCGACTCAATTGTGCTGCTGAGGATGCTGAGAAAGGACAGCATCACCTGGCCATTGAATCACGGGTGAGGTATCAGAATCACACTGCAATCCTTCCTCCTTAAAAAACAGAGGCAAAATTCCTCCCTTTCCTCCCAGCCCTTCAGTAGGGAGCATCTGGGGACAAGGATTGTCTTCTCATCATACGTTTGGCCAGCACTAAGCAAGTAAGTCCCCATGCTGGACTTTGACCTCCTAGTGCTACTGCAGTGCAATTCTCGTTAACAGTGCAGTGTCCAGCTCCTGCCCAAGATACGCAAGGACGCTTTCCCCCTGTACAGTAAATAACCTGTCCCTGCTGCCTCTGCATGTGACAGCAGGGCCCAGCCAGGCATGGTATCTCACTGTGCTGGTACAAAGCACAGCCGGGGAGGAAAAATAACCTTTCAGTTTTATGTTCAGTGATATATTGTTTTTAAATCTGTATGGGTTTAGGAAATGTTACAGCAGAACAGAAAGGGCTCTGCTTTTCCAGAGGCATAATGTTACGGTAGAGTTATTCCAAAGCCAAACTCTGCTCTGAGTTATGCCCCTACATCCTCTCTCCCAGTTATTTATGAAATTATGATTAACAGACATAGGACTTCATTATTTCTTGAATTGCCTTTCTTTTTAACCGTCTACAAGCTCAGAGAATTACATAGGGCCTCATTAACCTTTGAGTCAAATGGCTAATAATAAGGCAGGGATGGAGGTACCCCCACAGCAGACTGTGCGAGTGCCCCGTGGAAGGGCTGCCGAGGGGGCACTGGCACTTCCCAGTCCACGCTACGGACTTCATGTGGCCGTGCCAGCTCACGGGTGATGGCACAGGAACCCAGAAGGTTTGGGTACTCACTGTCCATGTGAAGTTACTCCAGGCAGGAGGTCTGAATCCCCTAAATGACTTTGGAAATCCCAGTCTCTGAGTGTCGTTGCCACCTGTATGTGGCTATCTCAATGATATCTATATACTACCAAGTGGCAAAAGGGGGCACGTCTGCCATTCAAAATTGGAGTTAAATACACAGTGATGTCAAAACAGGGATCTGAGACTCCAGAGGAGGAATGTGCATGCTTCTGGGGCGACATGTGCCCCCTTTCGCCACTTGGTCTTTTGCCATTATTAAAAACACCGGCAATAGATTCACACATAGGCAAAGGACTTAACTCTGCATCTTGGCTCATACAAGAGCGCCATAAGGTGATTTTAAGATGCATAGCTCTCCGTACAGTGCAGGATCCTAACTTTAACTTCCACAGGACAGCTTGTGAGCTTAAAGTTAAGAATCTACTCAGATGCTTTGCTGGGTGCAGCCTCATACTACAATAAAACATCTGCTTATGTAAACCTCTTTTCAGTTACCATCCAAGGGGGTTAAAGACTACGGCAATCCCATCCGTAGGTGTAACTCAGACTCCAGACTTCCCTTTCTCTGGGGCAATTTTCCCTTCCAGTTTCCTCTGGCGATCTCAAAGGCCAGCCATTGAAGCCCTCTGCTGTTCAAGGCTCATGGGGTGTGTGGTACCTCCCAAACTTTCTCTGCTTCGAGCTG
The DNA here is from genome assembly GCA_013401315.1 of Balaeniceps rex. Classification (NCBI taxonomy): domain Eukaryota; kingdom Metazoa; phylum Chordata; class Aves; order Pelecaniformes; family Balaenicipitidae; genus Balaeniceps; species Balaeniceps rex. Next base: position 239,821 of record VYZW01055519.1, read on the forward strand.
CTGTGAACTTCTCCCAGTAAGGCACAAAGCACAACTTAACCATTTTTTTTGAGAGATCTAGCGGTCAAAAACCAAATTGCTTTGAAAGTAGAGCCAACAGGGTTTAACAAATAAACAGTAACACCATGGGAGTTTGCTAATCCCCAAAATCTATAATAAACAGATAAAGTTAATAAGATTCAATAAGAGAGAACAGCCCCATTAACGTTTTAAGAGCGCTATCTAAACATTACACACATTATTTACTGAGTTCCCTAGCTGAATTCTCTGTACACAGGAACACTCAAAATTCATTATCTTTGGATGCAAAGCTTAGTAAATTCAACGGTAATTAATCTCCATTTACCCTCTGCGTGTGTTTCTGAACAGACGAAAAGTTCATTGAAAAAGTTCTTTCAGCCGGTCTGAAAGAAAAGCAGCGCTTTGATAAACAAAAAAGCGCCAAACACAGGCTTCTCAAAGGAAAATAGAGCAGCTAGCCAGTTCTGCGTGGTTCAAGCCAGGTGCTCATTGCAAATTCAGTAGCATGCACTGGCAAGTGTCAGCAGCAGAGACGCTGAAATTACTGAAATTCTTATGCCAGTGCAATTTGCTGAAGGCGATGCACTGAGGGTTAAGGCAAATTGTGCATGTGTTGAGGATTATAAAACAAATTAAAATGGAGGCTAACAAAAGGATTGCAATATTTATGCATTTCTTCATTCTTTTCACTCTGTGGTACTCAATCAACTTCACAGTCTCTTAAGGTGGCATGGGGACATTGCTATTGTGTACATTCATTTGCTCTTGAAAAAGGGGCTCAGACATACTAGTCTACAGAATTCAACTGATTCTGGTAATATTTATCAGTACCATCATTAAACCACCAAATATTTACATCCCACTATTACTTCTAGTTGTGTGAAATTTAATCATCAACACCAAAAATGCAGTGTTTTCTGTTGAATGCATTCCACTTATCTGCTTCAATTTTGATATAACAGCCAATTTCACCATGTATTCCCCCAATTTCCCTTAAATTCCTGCATTTGTGCATCCCAGTTATACAAAAGTAGAAGTGTGTTAATCACCCATGACTTACTGCAGTGGAGTCTATTACATGGTGTAATGCACTTAACGTTTGAGATCCAATTTACCTCAACAAATATTTTAAAGAGTTTCTAAGTTATTACCACCCCACTCTATGATCACCCAGCACGGCCCAGTAACCAAATGGGTTATCACTTTGTGGAATGGGAAACAAGTCCCCTATGAAATATGCTCTTGGTTGTGTATTCCCAGCCCTCTGCTGGCAAGCCCTGCCGTGGAGCTGGATGGAGAGGCGAGGACATGTGCCCATGTCTCTGCCCTGCATGCTGTGTCCAGCGGTTCAGCTCCAGCCCTCCTGGAGCCCTTCAAATTGGGCTTTTGAAGTCAAGATGTGCCCCCATGTCCCTCTGCCAGCTCTGATGTGGGGTGGGAACCTCTATGAGCAAAGGACACCAAAGAGCTGACAGCAATCGTATTTTCAGTCGCCACCACGAGATTCACCCAAGCCCACCTGCAGGGATTTGGACCTTGTTTTAATTACGGAGACCTTTGTGTGTTTGGCGATGAGAGGCAGATGCACGTTGTCCTCACCCTTTGGTGACAGACTGTGAGAGGTGCCTGCAGGAGTCAGCCCTTACTCCTACCTACCCATGGAAACAAAGCAAACGTTTTTTTTTTTTTTAATTTTCTGTCTAGATTTGAGCAGATTGAATATAGCTGCCTGGGACACTAAAGACAAAACGGAGCGTTTTATTTCATATCACTGTAACACAGAGATGTTTTCATGCAGGTTAAAGTCTCAGAGCACGCAGATGCTCCAGGCTCACTCCAGGCAGCGCTGCCGGAGATGACCAAGAGCCCACTGTCCCTCATGTCACCATACAAACCAAAGGACAAAAAAACTTCCAACTAGCTTCCAACAGTTTCAGCCTAAGTGTAAAACAAGCGACAACAGATGGGATCAGACAGACGGGGGAGTAGAGGGGAAAAAAACGAGGCAATATTAGGGACTGTGACAGGCAGGGGTCTCGGCACATCGGCAGCCTCGCTGTTGTCAGGTTTTTTTGTAGGCATCGCATATTAAGGTTGTATTTGGAGAGTTATAGATTTTACACTCGATTTTCTGGCAAGTGAGCAGTGAGCTGCTGCCAGCTACGAAGCATTTTGGAAATGAGATTAGTTTTCGAATCTGTTCAAGTGATCTTCTCATTGTTATTTCTCCGAAACGGAAAGATGTAAGGGCCAAATCCTGATCTTTATTACACAGAGTCTATTTTAATATCTCCATCAGCAGCCATGGAGCTACTCCAGATTAACAGCAACGTAATACCAACGTCAGGATCTGGATCTTCAAGAGCCTCGCGTCGGTTTTACATCATTGCAATCGACAGTTTAAAATCTCATCGCTTTGGCTTGAGAAGCTTTTCCCATGCGCAAGAATCTGTCCCTTTCCCTGATATTAGAGCAGATTGGGATCCAAAGGATCGTGTCTATATTCCCAAGCAGATTCTCCTACAGGATCAATAAATAACCTGATAGTAGTAATTGAGATTACACTTTATAAATGGCATTATTAGGATTTACATTCCAGCTGCAGCTAGGAAGCAATTCAGATGAACAAACATAATACCCGGTCCCGGTCCGCTTCCCTTACTCTGTCATTTTTATAGCTGCACGCGTGCTGCAGGTGCTGATAGTACACACGCCTGACCGTAATCCACACGTTAACCTGATAGCGCACAGTTCTGGGAGAGACTGCCTCCAGCAATCGTTTCAAGCCTGGTTAAAGGAGCAGAATGGAAACACCAACTACAACATGGAAAGTTACATTTTCTAATAGTGGAAATGAGATCTGTTGGGCAGGTTTTTTTATCTCCTATTCTCTGATTTTAAAAAAAAAAGTAATACTGAGAAATGCCTTACAAACACTATCAGCAATGTATGTATTCCTCAGTAATGAGAGGTACGAATGGTTGGGTCTGTAATCCCTTATAAATCTTTCATTCTATAAACTGCCTGTTAGCATTATTCTTGGTAATGGAGAGACACATAAAGTTGGTAGGTCCTTTTTTTAATCCCCAATTTACTGGGCAAGACAAAAAAGAACTGAATTGAAGTGGAAAAAAAAATTACTCCCCTGGAGAATTACAGTACAGCCACTTGCTGGCAAATCATTATTACTATTTAAATCACTTTTCTAGCTTTTAATATTGAAAATACTTTCAATCATTGAAGAGCCTTTAATTTAAGATAGTGGATGGCAGGGATTTAATCGAGGAGACCAGACTAGCTGATCTGCCTCAGCACAGGGGCTGGACCAGACAATTTCTCAGATTTTTTTCTAGACTGGCATTTATATGAAATAGCTGTGGTCTGACTACGCCTCCAAAACTCTTTGCGTTTAAGACATGTGAAGATACCCTGTTGCCAGCAAGAATTGTCATTGAATTCTGGTTCTCCCAGTCCTGAGATACAATACAACAGGGTTGGACTGCATGTGGTGATGGGCTGAAATCAGAAAGATTTACCCAAGGCAGTTACCACATGGGATGGAGGCAGTGACTAAATAAAATAGAATCAGGATTCAGTGTGTCCCCCAGGACGCTGCAGAAATAATAGCATGGAAGGAGATTTTACAAACTAAACCATCACTGTATTTGTCTCTGGCTTTTCCCTGCTGGAATTCAAGTTTCTTTAATAACGAGGATTAATGTCAAACCTTTAAAGAGAGTTGGGAGCATGAGAAGGCAGCAGAGAAGTGCGGCAATTCCTTAGGTCTGCACGCTCACTTTCTCTTTTACAGCTTTCCGGTCTGGGTCCACACCAAGAGGTCTCCCACCCTGGCAGGGTATTTGGGCACAAAATCACCCTCTTTACTTGTCCATGCATCCCTTGCTGCTGAAAATACCGTACTGGGGTAGCCCACCGGCACCATCCATCCCTCCCCACGCTGCAGGTACGCTTTCCCCGAACGGCTCCCTGGGGAGCACGCACAGACACACAGACACAATGAGAGCCTCCGACTGGAAATTCAAACAAAAATATGGCTGTCTACTCCAAAAGGCAAACTCATTTACAAAGGTCATCTCTGTCGAGGAAGAGTGATGGGTTACTCCCCTCTTGGAGGCGACTGCTGTCGCTCCTCCGCTGAGTTACATTCATGAGAGTAGTTTTGAAAAAGAAGGGGGAAAAAAGAAAGAGGGAGAGCAAAGAAAAGGGACAAAAGCTCGGCAAGCCCCCTATTCACAAAGCTAGCCCCGCACCTCCCCTTCCCCTCCTTGGGTAAAAGCAGCTTCAAAAGACATTAACATCTTCCCCTACCTTCGTTCTCATCGGAGACAGAAGCCCTTCCATTTTGGTCCGATCCTCATGCCAGTCCTCGTCCCCCAACTTAGTCTCTCATCCCTGTCTCAAGCATCCCACACAAACAAGAGCATGTCAGGGACCGCCAGCGACACCCTCACGGCAGCTCAGCCAGCCGCCAACCTGCCAACTTGCAATCCTCAGTTGCGTGGAGCACCGTTCCTGGAGAGACCTTCCTCCCTCTCCCTCCTCTCTCTCTCTCTGCATAATCTGCCTGCAGCTATGTTTGTACCATCGCGTCTGACAAACGATCCCTGCCTTACGTAATGCGTTCAGCACAGGACAAGCGATCCCAGCCCAGCCACGGGGATCCGGTCGGCGGCAGCGATGGGAAGGTGTGGGACTTTGCCCTGCCTATTGTGCCGCTGGGTTTAATCTGGTAACATCCCCGTGAGGGGCTGATGCTCGTCGGCTCTCTGCACTAGCAAGAAAGCACCGAGAAAACTTCATTGCCGTGGAAAGATTGCAGGTTCCCTGGGATTGACTTAAAGGGGTGTAAATCTGATCCCAAGCTCCAGCCCAAATGGTTTCGCCGCTCAGGAAACGCCAACAGTTGGAGCATTTTCTGCTGGGCACGTTTGCTGTCGGCGAGTGACCGAACCCACGCTGAAAGGGAATTCCTGTCAATTGTCAGCCGGCAACTGAGAGAAAGAAAGAAAGAGTGAAACAAAAGGAATATAGTCCTGCGAAGTTGATCAGCAAAAGATTCTCGCTGAATGCATTTCTATTAGCATTTTAATTTGGATCAGAGCACGCCTTTGTGGAAAATTCCCTAATTGCCCCTGCTTCCCACATTTTGGATTCCATCATGGAGTGATGCTGGGATTGAACGTCTTTCAGAGAAAAATCCAACTGGAAAATGGGCTTCAGACCTGCGAACACACCAGCATTCGGTCCACAGGGCCAGACCGGAGCAGTCCAAAGTAAAACCCCTCTGAAACATCGTCAAATGAGCACCAGCTGCCCATCACTGCTCCAAAGGTCAGCTCCCCCCGGGGCCACCCCACTTCCCAATACAGACACAAACAAGGCTCCCCTTCCCCAGCCCAGGGCATAACCTTCCACATACCAGTACCCAATTGCTGTCCAAAAATGAAATTAAAAACCCTGTTACACCACTAGAACCTGATTTTCAGTGTTAGAAGATCGCTGTCAGGCTGGTTGGAGCGCACCACAGGTGGAAATTTCTAACGCCCTTGAACACCGGCTGTTCTTTGAGTCCCCAGAGCTACATGCTCAGGGAGAGTAACCATCTGATTAACACACCGAGCTGGGATTCGACAGATCTGGTTAAACTCCTGATATTGTCACACGTTCCCTGGATGACCATGGGGATTCACCTCATTTAGCTTTTGCCATCTAAAACTCTGCCCTCTGGTCCAAGCCAGTCACCGAGGCTCCTGCAAGGTCAACAAGACACAATCCTTCCCAAAGCGATTCACCCCAAATGTCCAAAGCCAAGGAAAATCCCGTCCTCAGGTCCTCTCTGGCTCCTCACCCCTCCATAAACATCTCCTCTTGCCTTGGTTTCATGATTTGGCTGCTTGGGGCAGGGTCCACCTCTGCCCACATGCACCCTTCATCCTCAACATGGGCTCCTGGGGGCTACACTGACACAGAGAGAGTGCGAGGGAATATGTTCATGGTGGTGTATGAGCACGCAGGGCGCAAAGCCTGGGATGAACCCAGAGATAGACACGACCCCTGCCCTGGCAAGCCCCAGCAGAGGTGCACCCAGGCAGTCACACAGATGAGGGTGTTCGACCCCACACATCCCTTTTCCTCTCTATCTCTCCCAATCCTTTCGACCCTGTAGATCTTGCAGTATTAGGGCATTTTTCTTATTATTCCTTATGGGGTAAAAACAGGGAGGGGAGGTGCCCCCTACAGTGATTACTATTAATTTCAAAGATAATTAACTGTTCTCAGCTAAACTCAGCTCCTTAATAAATGTGAACAAAGCTGATCATATCATATTGAAGGCAGAGATAAGTTTTCTGGAGCTAAAGAGACACAGTACAATGCTGGCAGGCTCATCTGTTTCTTGCTGGATGTATATAAATATGTTTTGTTGTTGCTATTTACAAGACTTTAATAAGACATATGAATAAATGGCAGCAGGAATTCCAGGCTCCAGTAAAACACAACCGTTGTGATTTTTCTGCTCTACAATGTGGCATCAGTCTCTGACATGAGGTTTACAGGTCTGTGCATCTGTGAAACATTGTCTCCTCCAAATCATTGGGAGAATTTGACTCTCCAAAGTGTCAAGAGGAACCTAAAGAGAAAGGAGCATTTGGGAATTTTTGAGATCTCAGGCCGTGTGGTCAAGCTCTAGCACAATATCGTAATGTGGATGGTGCACCCACGGCAGCATAGGAACACCCAGTTCTCTTTTAAAGCTCAGTTCTGCTTTGAATTAGGTTAAACCGCAGTGCCTCATGAGGTTTCCTGTGTTATCTCTGTTTACAAGCAAAATAAAAAGGTAGTTTACCTAAAGGCCAAAAGAGTAATTCAGTCTGGGACCAGAAAAGCAAGCCAGGGCCTTTCTGGTTCAGCAGCACTCAAAGCCTCTCTGATCTGAACAGATTGGGGAATTGCGCTGATACTGCATGAGTCAGAGCAGAGCCCAGCTCAGCAGGACGAGCAGGAACGGGAAAGAGGACGGTGCTGTCTGAGCAGCACCCGTGGCCGTGGCTGTGAGCCGGAGCAAGCCTGCCCATCCGGGGAGCCAGGCTGCCACCCCCAGCTGCATCCCGGGGGATGCTCTGGGCCCCTGGGTGAGTTACGAGCCCCTGCATGGCATTACCCTGAGCCACAGCTGAAGTGGTGTGTGACAGTGAGGTCTGTCCACACCCACCTTCACCAGTGGGGCAGGAAACCCAGCTGGCTCTGCCTGGGCAAATTTCAGTGCGGCTCCCCGGAAAGCGTTGAGGCTGGCAATTTCCAGCAAATGTAAGAGCTGGAGCAGCAGTGGGTGGATGGGGATCGTGCATCATATTTCATCCTCCTCTCAGTCTCCAGGTACCAGGTAGGACTTGAGCTCTACTGGTGTCTGGGCAGATACTCTGCTTTAGCCTGTGCAACCACCAGCTGTCCTTTGAGTGCTACAGGAGCAGGACGACCACCCGCTGCAGGCATCCACCCCGTTTGCAAACCCCTTTCACATTCAGAGCAATAACTTTGCACCTGTGAGAGCCAGAGAAGTTTATGCTCACTTTAAAATGAAAGTTTTAGTTGCTGTAGCCAGGAGCGCAGTGCCATGATGGTGAGTACCATGGTCTGAGACTTCATTCCTCCCCTGGGCTGCGACTCATGGCAATGCTCAAATTACCACAGACTCGTTTGACAGTCTCTGCTTCTGCGATTTTCAGATCAAAGGCACTACAGACGCAAAAGGAGCATGTGAACACTTGCTGTCTTATCCTCTTTCTGGGGAGGGGAGCAGCATCTGATTCAGAGCCTGGTCAGCTACACCCAGCGTATCTCAGGTTCTCCATCTGCAGGAGAGGGGACCCACTTGTCTGGTTTGCACAGATGTTGCAGAAGTTCATCCTGTCCTGGATTCAACCCACCTCATCCTAGAAGAAGTGTTTAAGCTGGGAATATATTTTCTCTTGGCTCCTTAGCTAATCGTGGGAGCGAGATAGATACCTTGAAACCCCTTAATATTATAATCTAAACGTCTGCGGGAACCTAGACAGCAGACCAAGGTAGATGTCTGCCTTGGAGCTGAACCTCTTTCTAGGCTCTGCTGACTGCATTGACAGACCTCCATGGACCAGAAAGAGAGCAGAGATATCTGCTGACATTTAGCCAAGTAGTCGTAAATGGCTGAATTTAGGTGTCTGACTCTGCAGCTGAATTTTGCCTCAGGTACCCAGTAGTGGGGAAAATGGCCAAAAACCCCTTATATTCACTGTTAAGCTATTGGCTGAGGGTCCTAGAAACAGCCAAGCTCTATGGTATATATGTGAACCCTCAGCTTTCCTCTTATTCACCTGCTGTGGGTGCGTCCGAGCCTGGATAAAACTGTAAATTGAAACCCTTCCCAACCTTGGGGAGGGGATCCCAATACAGAGCCAAGTTGTGCTGCCTGTAACAGTCCTGAAGAGCAGAGGGAGTTTGGATTTGGACCCAGTCTCTGTTGCTCTCTGATGCAAAGAGCTGCCACCACCTCCTGCCTGCCACCCCCAGACCTGCCGGTGGCCAGGACAAGAGGTGCTGCCAAAGTCCAGCTGCATCTCGCATGCATGCTGCTGGCCGACCTCGCAACTGGTCATTTCATCCGGCGAACAAAAGGTAGCATCACGGTGTTGCCATGGCAACATCCCGCCATCCGAATGGCTACGGCATCATATAAGGGAGGGGGAAACATCCCAGTCACATACCAGAGCTGCGCTGAAACGTATCTTATATTTAGAACAGGTGGCATGGGGAATACTAATGAATATTTAACACTCGGAGCGTCTTCCGTGCTCACTTTTTTATTTTTGTTGCATACTTTCCATAAGTGCAACATTCACCTCCAAATGGTACGAATATTATTGCTACTGTGCTTCTCTCCTCACCACTTCCCCAGTTTTCCACTGGTTTTCACTTCTTTTCTGTGAATTAAAGTCGAAACCAGCACACAGCCCTCACAAAAGGAGCATTTGCAAATAAGGACCGATGCCTGCCGTGGGTCGGGGGGTTGAGGAGGGAACTGGGGTGTTCGTGTGATCGTTTCCCAGCCTGTCTCTGCTGAGTTTAGATTGTGACTTTTACTACAAGTCTACTGATATGATAACAAAGGCAAACTCTTCACAGGGTATCTAAAAATGGGTAAGATTTTCTTATGTCCTACAAGGACCAGTCCCTTTTAGGTTTTTTCTTTCCCCCTCATTAAAAATAGCTGCTTTGAAGAATTAATTCTCTGTGTTGTGGCAAAAAATAAATAAATCTGTTTCATTCATCCAGGAAAAACACACAACTGAAAATGTCCTGTAACTCCTTTCTTCTTCTGTATTTTTTCCCTAAAGGGTGAACAGGGAAAAAAAGAGGGTCAAACCACCCAGAAGCCTGAATTATGAATATTTTTATGTGCCTTTTTATATGACACACTTTAAAAAAAGGCAAAGATGCTGCACATGGAGGTGAGTCCCACCCACTACTGCCAGGGCAGGGTTGGGGGGGGCAGAGTGAGCACCTCCTGGTGATGGGCAAACTGATTTTTTTTGAGGATGGCGAGGGGAAGCGGTACCCGCACTGGCTGGGGTGGCGTGGGGTGTAGGTGCCCACCCATTTGGGTGCAGCTCACAGCACTGCCTGCTGGGGACTCCTGTCTCCAGGAGGTGCAGGGAGGACACGGCGTGACACAGATTGCAGGCTGTGCTGAAGGCTGGGTGCATCCTCTCTGGGATGGCACTACCTCTCCAGTCTCATTTTCAGCTATAGACTAAGTTATGAACAGAGTTAAAACCCATGATATTTCAGATCTTGTTCTGAAGTCATCTCCTGGCACATATAAAGCTTCATTCTTGGAAAAGGCCAGATTTTCAACAATGATTTTTAGAGTGAAATGTGCTCTTTTTACTAGCCAGTGGCAAGGCATTGAGGTCTTTTTTGAGCCTAGCAGCACTGCAAAAGCTGCTGGGTTCCTGAAAGCTTATCTATGTGCTTCCTGCTTGGTACAGCTCCAAGGCACCAAGGATACAGGCGCAATTCAGCTGGCGGCTTTGTCGGTGATGCGAGGGGAGGAACTGTGCTGTACTGGGTGTGTCGCTTTGGCAGCACTGAGAAACTGGAGCTGTGTTTATTTGTTGCCAGTTATAGGGTGTATTTTTAAAACCAAGAAAGGAGGTTTTCCTCTCCAAGACTGCAAGTGCAGTCCTTTGAGATCTGCCCCGTGGCTTCAGAAGGAGAGGGACCTGCCTCTGGGGAAGTAAACAAGGAGCAGACCCGTTCTCTTTGCAAGCTGTTCCACTGATGCAGCATTTGCATGAGTAAGTGTTGTCAAAATCATTTGCCAACTTACCCTTATATGGCATCGATTCTACCGAGGGCTGGAAACACCAGTTACTTTTCTGGAGTTCATTTTTAAGGCTCTAATGACCTGCTTTTTCCAGAACAGTTATGCTTTTTCCATGAAAGCAAAGCGATACGATGAATATTAAAGTCTCAAGGTATTAATAAGATTGATTTAGCTGCCTTCCAGATTTGGAAGGCAGACATAAAAAGGTCATATCTGAACATTGTAGGTGTTTGTACAAGGCTGAGAGAGACCGGCAGCAAAGCCAGTTTAGTGTCCTGTCCTGCCTAGCATGGCCATCATGGTCTGTCCATCCTCCTCCAACAACTGGAAGGCATTTATCTCTACAACACACCAATGATCTCAGCCATTATTATCATGATTCCTGTTAAGTCAATGTGGTAGTTTAGGAAGGAAAAGCTGCCTCTTGGCCATGCAAGTAGGCCACCCCAGCAGAGATGGGGACTGCTGTGTTTGAAGAAGAGGTCATTCAGATCAGCAAGGTTCCCAGGACCAAGCTCTGGCTTGGTGACCTTGGCAAGGCTCTGCCTGCCTTGTTTCTCCTTGCCTCCATCCCAGCTCTCCAGTGCTTTGAGGATCTATAGATGAAAAATGAGAGCTGTAGACACGAGGCTTACAGACTCAAAATAATAGCTGCTGTCCGGAGTCTCCGCCCCGGCAGAGAAAATGGCCTCTGGCTCTCCTGGCTTCCAGTGGGTGCAACCACGAGGCTGAGCATCCTGCTTAGTCTTCTGACAAAACATGTGCTGGAAATACAATGGGGCTTCCTTCCCTAAGAAGTAACTGGAGCTATATTTTCCTTTCGCTGCGAAGTATATTTGCTGTTGTGGATGTTAACAGTCAAAACACATACAAAACCTTTTACTAGAGCATTAGGTCTATGCATGCCTTTCCAACAGTCAGCTAGATGATTTATTCATCCACTTCAGTAACCATTCAAACAAGCCACGATGTTCACTACAGCATAGAAAGCAACAAACACTGAGTGTGTTTGGTTTGCAAGAACAAATCGACAGAAGCAGGATAACAGAACCTGTTTTTCCAATGTAAAGGACTCCACTGCTACCCCTGTTAATATCTGTGTCAAATTAAAGACTGTTTCCCAAAGCTACAACTCCACTAAAGCACGGCTATTATGCTCTTGGTTAGAAACCTGATTATAGCCATTTTATGTCTGTAAAAACACAACCTCTGGTGCAAGGTGACCCCCAGATACTCTGCAAAAGCTCATAAATGCACTTGATACTCTATAGACACATCTCTGTGTGCATTGGGAGAGGAGGTCCAGCTCTCGCAGGGCAGTCAAGGCATTAAGTAAGAAATGGCCATTTCTCTGGAGTGTAATGTCATTGTAACTGTGCAAATCCTGGACTGTGGTCATTTTGGCCTGGGGAAGAGGAGACAGGGAAGGAATGAATAGAAGTGCTTGGGATGAAGCAGAAATAGAAGACAGGAGCGAAAGGAAGAAAGGGGTTGACAAAGTACAGAAGAATAATAATAACCTTGGGTTGCCCCAAAACAGTCCTGTAAAATACTATTTCATGCTGAGATTCTTTAATTTTCTTTAAAGGCTGGGTTATTTTTGAAGCAAATCAGAACCTCAAATGAAAAGAGCAACTGAAGACCATCTCCTCTCCAAAACGTCCACGCAGTTGTAGTCCCTCTGAGGGTCAAAGCTGGGGGAGAATTTTGCAGCTGCCCAGCTCTCAGAAGATACATCTACATGACAAAAACCCTGCAGGCAGGAGGATCACCTGGACGACAGAGTACGAGGTAGATCCTGCGCGCCCCTGATTTGATGGAGACAGGCTGCCTCACGGGACTTGATCAGATGCCTGAAAACAGGACCCAGGGAAACAAGGGATACCTTTTTTCCCCTATGATGATCCTACAGTTTTTTCCTTTTACATATTTTTTGTCTTGGTTTGTTCAACCCCTAGTGAAACCCACCCTCTTGCACCCATGCACTGTTGGTAAACTCCGAGTCATCACTATCTCTGCTAGATTTACCTTCTGGCATAGGCAAGAGACACTCCTCCCCTTACAGCTCAGCTGGGGCCCTCGTCACCTCGCCAAATAAAAGCTGTATTCAGCTGATGCCAGCAGCGTGTTGCTGTCTTACGCTGTAATGGATATTTCTAGCTACACACGTGCGCCCACTTCAACAGCTGCCTGTGAGCCCCTCCTTGGGTTACCGTCCTCTGTGAGCTCCAAGCCTCTCTGGGGATGCCCTTTGGCCGACCAGCTATTGGTCACTACATGTCCCAGCCGTGATGGTTTCTGAGCAAGGTTTCATTGGCTTTGGAAAGAAGATGAGGGTTAAGAGACTCAGAGGCTGGGGATCGCCTCTTGCTTTCTTGCCCATCTACTTTCCGGAGCCCATTGAGCTCATTTAAACTCTTGGTCCTCTTTAACCCTTTCACCCCCTGGATTCAGCTCTTTGGGGCAGGGGCTCTAAGTGTCTGCAGAGGTGCTAGCCCCTTTCGGGTGCTCCTCTCACTGCACAAGCCACAGTCATATAGATATTCTTCTAAGAATATTTCTGATTCTAGGTCTCCCCATTGTCTCATTTCTCCATCTTTACGGGGCTAATAGGACATTTATCCATCTCCCAGAATGTCAATAAAGATTTAAAATAATGAAGCCAGCACAGCATCCCCAGCAAGGCACAGGAGAGCTTCTACATGTAATGAATACATATCATCAGCCTGTTTTCAGCCTAAGCAACAGTCCCCACTTACATCAAAGCCTCATCTGAATTAATATTTGATGCTGGAATTCATGCCACTATTAGATGCTGTTAAAATTCAGGGACCCCAATCTTTCTTCAGCTGGAAACAACAACAAAACCCACTGAGCTGGGTCAATCTTCAGAGGTGGGATTCATCTCAGCTAACTTCGAATGTCTACAGTGTGGCTGGCTCCAGCTCAGCTGGTTTATTATCTTTTCTTTAGACTAAGTGGAGTGAACTGGCACTTTTAAGGCTCAGTTTCCTTTACCTGTGTTAGGATAAGGTGAGCGTGTCCTAGCTGCCGAACAGAAATGTGTTTTTTGTGTTTCCTGTGCCACAATCCTGGCAGAAATAAGGATGAAAACATCTTGTTAAGGTTTCTGCTCATTATCTTAACACCGTGATTGCCCGCCTCATTTATCTTGCATGCAATAAGAAGGGCAGTCACTGTACTGGTGGAGCTGAACTTTTTAAAATAATGGTAGATGATATACAGTATGGGACAACCGCCAGAAACTGTGGTTTGAGAAGATGGGGTCAAATTGTACCAGTTGCCTGAAACCTGTGTGTTGTGCATGATATTTTCAAAGGCAATGGACAGCAGCTCAATAAGTTAATCAGCTAATTCACTTTACACTAAAGTCACCTGGATGTAATGACTCCTGGAAACCCAATTTTTCTAAGTGTTTCCTCACCCACTTTTTATCTGCTACTACATTTGCAAGGTCATCACCACTTCTTAACTCTCCTTCCCTCTTTACCTTACTTTGCTTATCAAAAACAATTTAAAAGGCAGTTTGGCATCATTCTGCAAACACAGAATTGAAGGTCTATAGAAGGATTCAATTTAGTCAAAGAAAGAAATCTGTTGGGTGGGGGTTGTCTCCTATTGATTCAAAGGAGGCTGATGTTTGCCTTCTATTAGTGCTTACAGGAGTTATGCAGACGTAACCCAAAGCACGTGCTATGTGTCTCCCTCTAACCCATAACAGGTAAAAGTCTCCCACAGCTTCCAGGGGGATGAAGTTCAGCCTTATGACTGGAGGACTGAGCTTTGATCCCCCCGAAGAGCTGTAGCCAGGGTTGTTACAAATATTGATCTTCAAAGCGTCAGTACGATCAATACGGCCGGTGCTGTCATGCAGTTATTGACGCTGGGATGACTGAAAATAAAAGCCAACCGCGTGATGGTGGCTATGGCATTTCTCCATGAGCGCTGGCTGACTTGTGCCTCAGGGCTCACGTGTGGGACGAGAGCAGCTCCACGCTTCATGCCCTGGCCAGGGCCAGCAAATCCTTGCTGAGCGTTTTGGGCAATGCTGCGATCCACTGGGTGCAGCACGTGGTGGCTCTTACCCACGTGGAGCATGATTTCTTGTGCGTCTCCATGGGGAGAGGGAGCCCACCTTGGGGGTGTGGAGCAGGGACCCAGGTCTACTCTGTCCCCTGCCTTGTAATCCCTTGAGGGTTTAGGGCAAGTTACGTCGCAAACCCCTACGCACATGCTTTTATCACTCTGAAGGTGGAGATAATCTATACCTCAGAGGAACATTGCATGGATAAGTCAATTAACCATGAAATCACAGATGGAAGATGCGAAAGAAATGCAAGGGATTAGTTCTGCAGAGCAACCCTGCCAGGCACAAGTACATTTTTAGATCCTTTTCTTTTTTTTTCCTCCTAACTAAAAATCACTAGCAAGCTGCTCCTTATAGTCCTGCTTAACCTGTGAATGGGGCATCCGGACCAATACCAGCTACATCTGTAGCTGACCATGAAAAATTGGGAACGAGGCCACCTGGGCTCAGCACCCTGACCTGGGCAGCCCAGCCTGTCCTGGCACCAGGTCACCAGTGGGCTGTGGAGCCCACCACTCTGTTGCCTTTGCCTGGCAAATACTGCTTGTCCAAGAGAACAGCAACTTCTCCTTGTCTGTGCTGCAAATGTGGACCTAAAACAGGCAGAAAACTATATCAGGATGCAGGAAAGCTGGCTGCTGGGGTTCAAAGGTGCGATGAGCTGAAGGAGAGCCCACATTTTGGACCTCGTGTAAGTCCCTGGTTCTCCTGGGGCCCCAGGGTAAGATCAGGGCAGGGTCTTGCTAAGAAGACAGATGCTGTTCCTGGGTTAAGTCACCTGAGCACATAAATTATAGGAAATATTGTCAGCAATAATGGCAATGAAATAGCAATAACAATGGGTCTAATTTCAGGAGAAGCTACTGAAGCACCTCTTTCCCATAATCACCAAAAGCATTTTCTTCAGACGTTTGCTGACTCCATTCTCTCTTGCATGGCAGTTGTCTCCAGCAAGGCCAGCACTGATACTGTGGCATTGCCTCCCGCCTGGTGCTGTCCCATTGCTCTTTTTACAGTCTTTTTAGCAAGGCCTGTGGTGACAGGACAAGGGGTAATGGTTTTAAACTAAAGGAGGGTAGATTTAGGCTGGATATAAGGAAGAAATTTTTTACACTGAGGGTGATGAAGCACTGGAACAGGTTGCCCAGAGAGGTAGTGGAGGCCCCATCCCTGGAAACATTCCAGGTCAGGTTGGACGGGGCTCTGAGCAACCTGATCTAGTTGATGATGTCCCTGCTCACTGCAGGGGGGTTGGACTAGATGACCTCTAAAGGTCCCTTCCAACCCAAAGCATTCTATGATTCTATGATTCTATGATTCTATGATTCTTACTAGTCACTGCTCTTAAGTGTGTCTGCCTTTGGAGAGCCAGAACTGGGGGTACGTTCCTGGCCTGGCCTCCCTCTTCCCCATAATGAACCTCTCTGTTTGTTCCCTTGGAACTGCTCTTCCTCCAGTCACCATCCTTTGCAGCAACCTTGCTGATGTGCTCCTCAGAGGGTCTCTGGGACCATGCTGTGGCTGGGCTCGGGGACACCCCCTCGAGGGTACTGGACCGTGGCCTTCATCCTCATCTGCAGGGTGTGTTTGCCTGCCAGAGCTGACCAGTGCTGAATTGCTACAGTTTCTCCTCGAGGTGTTTTTTATTCCTGCAGGGCCTCACATACATAATCTGGAAATCTATTAAAGGATTTATTTTATTTCTTTATTTTAATGCAGTTTAAGAACATCTTTAACATCTGGGAATTTGAAAAAAACTGTACAGACTATATAGATTTACTCTAAATCAGTGTCCCATAGATAATTAAGTGGTCCTCATTTTAAAAGGTCACTTAGAAACATCATTGGATTTATTACCCACTAGTGATAACCAGCTGGGAGGTAAAATTATCTCACCCAAGGAAAACTTATCCTGTAGCACCGCAGCCTGTAAGCACTAGTGCCAGACATGCAGACTGTGGTTTTGTGTGATGATTTATCTAGCAGGAGTAAGTGAAGGGGCTCCTGTCCTTCCACAGCCTCCCTGAACCCAAATCCATTCCCCAGTCCTTAGAGTTGGTGTGCCTATTTATCTGGGAAATATTGCATTAGAAAAACATTCTCAGCTAAAGAGAAAAAAACATGCAAGGAAAAAAAAAGCAAATAAATAAGGTTTATCTTATCTTCCCTGTGAAGCGCAGTAAATTACAGCAAAAGGAGCAAACAGCCATGAGGAGGGGAAGGCTTTCATCTGCTGCTAGAGAAAGTCTACCCAGGACTCCTGTTTCTGCTTGAAATGTTGTCATTTTTCAGATCGCTGGTGAGAAGTAGCTTACTGTATTTTGTTGTGTGGTTGGCTGTTTTTTTTTTTTTTAAATCAGTTTTTCTTATATAGGTGAAGTCCTTAGGCACACTTGCACTAGCAAAATAATGCTTTTGCTGGTAATCTATTTTGTTAGAAAACTTCACTAAACTTCATCACACAAAGGCCTCTTTTGCCCTGGGCTTCCCAACCCAGGAGAGTTGGGCTGTAGATCAAACCTTTACCAATAAGCCTTTAATAATGCAGAGTAGGCTGTTGTGCAGATCAGTTGCTTTCCTGAGTTTCATATAGAAAAAAAAAAAAGTTTTATAGTCCTTATTGTAGCCTCAGGTATCTAAAATTTCAGCATCACTACATTTTCTAAAATACAGGGGTCAAATACTTGGTTGGTTAGATGTTGACAGAGTCCACAGCGATTCTGTATTCTCCCAGCGCATATCTCATAAACATGGTTGCAACAGGAAAATACTCCAAAGTGAACAGTCTGCAGGCTGGCTTCACACCTACTTGACTTTCTTAGTTTGTTGGCAACATTTCCAGCTGACATGAGTAGCCCCCTCTTATCCAAAAGACATTAGCTTAGACCTGATGATGACATTTCCAGAGCAAATGTGCTTTCCTTCTGCATAAATCTCAGTATTTCCTTGTCAAATCCATTTTGTTACAGAGACGGGAGAGCTGGACTGTGGTCCAGAGAAGAGACCATCCTCTTGTTTTCCTGACGGAGCGATGCTAGTTTTGTCGCAGCTCTGCCTGGGATCTGCTGGATTTAGAGCAGTGGGCCAAGGACTTTCTGGCCCCCCAGGTTAGCACTCCTACGGCAGGACTGGCTGAGCTGGGTGTGTGACATCTCGCTCGCCCTGGTTTAAGCAGAGCCTGTTAACCTAAACCATCGACAGCACTGCGGCCCAGGCAACTTTGCAAAAGTGAACCTGGTTTGCATGCTGTAACTATGTGTAGGAAATGCAAATGTGGGTACCTTTGCAAATCTAATTCTCCCTCCTGAACACATTGCTTCCTGCTTCTGGCATGTCCCTTTTCTCTTGGTGCTCTTCCCCAGGGCTGCAAGCAGAAAAATGTCTGGACCAAGGCTGTGTACGGCCACCACTTTACCATACCTCACAATTTAGCACGCTTGGCCCTCTCTGCACAAAGAAACTGCCAGTCCTGCCTTCACAGGGGCCAGCTTGTGCAATGCTTCCTTGCACTGAAAGAGAGCAAACTTGAGCAGAAATGACAACACTGCTGAAAGCAGCCAAAGAGGTCTGTCTCTCCCATTGCAGATGCTCAGCCTCCAGGATAGCTGTGAGGCTGACACTAATTTTCAGGCATTTCCAGCTTGGTTTTCTAAGCAGTTGATTGTAACATTGAACACTGTTTATTTTCAGAGCAAAGAGTCTTCCACTGAAGCATCCCATCCTCCCAAGTAGTTTTGCTCCCCCTTTCTCTCTTGTGTTGGTACTTCTGTCGTGCCAATAGGTGCTCTCTGAAATCATGGCCCCATCAAGCCAGGGGAGGGTTTCTTTACACAAAAAAAGGCTTATCAGGACAGAAGAAAAGTGGATTATCAACATTCTAGTCTCTCAAAAGGCGTTTACCAGAAACCAAATGATCAGATACATACATTAATCCTAATTGTGTGTCACCATCACTTGAAAAGCACCTATGGCCCAGCTCTGCATATTTGAGCTCTTTTCTGTTCCCTTGTCTCTTGAGGATAAATAAGGTTTGGCTGCAATTATATGTTAGAGCAAACTGAAAAAAACCCCATCTTTCTAAGGAAATACATAATCATTGTGTGATCATGGCAGGACTTTTATTATTTAAAAGCAACATCTTTCTGCCTATATTTTTTTGACAATCACATCTTTAAAAACCAAATTAAAACCTGCATATTTTTCTACATACGGGTATTGTTGAAACTGTCACACCTAATAAGAGCACGAAAAGAAAGATGAAAGCGTCGTGCTCATTTCTGAGCAGCTGGGAACGGCACTGAGAAAAGCACAGCAATTGAGATTAAGAGAGAGCCTTCCCAGTGCAAGATAACCCAGCTGCTTGGAAAATCAAATCTATTGAACATACAGAATTCATGCAACAAAACAATGCCTTGCTGATAAAGGAAAATAACAATGCTCATGCGGAGTTGTATAGTCTTCGATTCAATTTGGAGATAAATGGGTGCTCCTGTATTTTTCCTCTTTAGAAAAAGTCAGAGTTAGCTTTCTAATTGTGACTATTCATTGCCTCTTTTTGCCAACTCTGAAAGATCAGCTCAGGTTTTTTCATTTGATAATAACATACCCCACAATTTACTGGAAAGGGCACTTGCACGGGGATGTGCAGGTTCCCTTCCAGGGTCTCACACTGTCTTTCGGTTCCTCCTTCCGCTCTCCATCTTGTCAGTCTTCCTATGCTAAAGAGGCATTAATGCCTTTGTAAAATGTTTTGACATCTCCAGAAGAAAAGTGCTATAACACTACCCCATCATTTCTGTACTCCTAGCTAATTCATGCTAAGAAGTCAGGAATAACAAGATCTACAAAGCTGATCAGAAAATGTTTTTCCCTCTGATGTAAGCTATGTACATCATAAGATGACACAATTTTCTCGAGAAAACACTATTTAGGCCCAAATGTTTTAGCTTTTTGAGAAAACTGGCTATTTTCTCCTGGAAAGTAATACTTGTTCATGATCTTTAAATCTTTAGTTGAAAGCTACCTTTCCATTGAGAAATGATTTTATATGATCATTGTGTGATCAGCTGTGGAACAGAAAGCTGCTTTATCGGGATTTTAAATTTTCACTAGCGTCCAGTTACCATCCAAATATAACACTTTACCTACAGTGTCCTTTTACCTTTTGGTCCAGGTATAAAATGTTGATCATTCCTACCCATTCTCTTTTTTGCACTGTGGAAACGATGAGAAAAAAAGCACTTTTCCAACACCAAGATGCAGCCTTCCTTCCCAGATTCCAGAAATATATCAAACCCTGGACAGGGAATTATAAAACCAGCCTTTTTCCTTACTTCAGTACTTTCTTTATTTTCAGTAACCTTCTAATAACCTATGCATGTGTAAGATATTAATTGAGAATAATACTTCTGGAATTTTAGTTGGATATCAAAGAAATATGATAGTCTTAATTCCTCTAAATGAAGCCTTTTATTTATGCATGAAAAGAGGGCTAACATGTTCCCTCTGATAGCCTTTTGTTAGGCTTTTGGCATTGTAATAACTAACTAGTCATTCCTGCTCTGTTTTTCTGTCCTGCCCAGTTTTTTAATCAACGACACAATAGTTCACCTTTCACCAAATGCCTCTGGTTTCCTTAACAGCCTTTGTAAGAGACTTCATCAAAGAGTTTGCAAAGTCCAAGGAAATCATTGTTGACCAGTTTTCTTTCAACTCATTATTGTATTGGTGCTGAAGACTTCAGATAGGTTGGGGGAAGGATATCACATTCCCCAGAATAGGCTGCTTAAGTTACAAGTAGAGTCCCCTGCAAAAAGCTACTGAAGGTGCCACCGTCGGAGTTCCTCCCTGCTCCTGCTTAGACCAGCAATAATATATATTACAGCTTGTAGCCCTGAAATTACCCTCTTGGGATGAATTCCTAGCACCACGAGTCCTTTCTTGAGAGGATATAATTAACAATGTTTTGATTCTCCCTCCCTTCTTCCTGGCAAACCTGGACTCAGGCCTTTACATCTTTGCCTTGGTATCCTCCAGCCCTTGTGAAAATGATGTGAGTTTTGGCCTTAATAACAAGCCATGTAAAATCTACATAATTGACCCCTTTTCTGAAAATATTTCAAAGCTTTCTCTTTAATCTTTGAATATGCATGTGCGGAAGGAATGCCCTCATTTCAGCAGACCCCTGTTGCATCCAGCAGCCGTCTTGCTGCCATACAGAAAGAACAACTAGGGAGTTGTAAGAAATGGGGGGTTTTGCCTCCCAGATGCCCTACTTTTCCTTTCTCTGTGATTTTATGCAAAGGAGCTCAATCTCTTTATTCCAGTGCAAGGCATCCACGGCATTAGTGCACATATTATAATCCACATATCCATGGGATATCGGGGTGACTGGGTCCCATGTTGAGATCCATGGGCCACTGGTGATCTCTGGGGCTTGGGTGAGTGGTCCGAAGTGATTTTACAGCACCACCCAGGACAGCAACATTCCTATGGCTGCCTGCCAGGACAGAGAGGTACCCCAAGCAAGTCTCAGAGGTGAGAGTTGGATCCTTGACCCGAAGATCTGGAAGCTGCTCATCAAGAAATGGGAAGTGTTAAGGCAATTCTGCCTTCATTCAAGGCATAAGCTGTCAACGTGACCATTTTCCATTGTGTATCATTTCAATAATTTCAGTACTACCTGGTCAGGTTCAGAGCTAATCTCTCATGACTTGTGAGCCCAATTCAAAGTCCATTGAGTCCATGGCACCTCTCCATTAATCCTGAAGGGACCTCAGAGCAGTGCTGGTGTGGATCTGAAACAGTGGGGGAGAGGGTGTTTGGTGTCTTGGTTTTTTTTATTACTTATGAATCATAGAATCATAGAATGCTTTGGGTTGGAAGGGACCTTTAGAGGTCATCTAGTCCAACCCCCCTGCAGTGAGCAGGGACATCTTCAACTAGATCAGGTTGCTCAGAGCCCCGTCCAACCTGACCTTGAATGTTTCCAGGGATGGGGCCTCCACTGCCTCTCTGGGCAACCTGTTCCAGTGCTTCACCACCCTCATTGTAAAAAATTTCTTCCTTATATCCAGCCTAAATCTGCCCTCCTTTAGTTTAAAACCATTACCCCTTGTCCTGTCACCACAGGCCTTGCTAAAAAGACTGTCCCCATCTTTCCTATAGGCCCCCTTTAAGTACTGAAAGGCCGCAATAAGGTCTCCCCGCAGCCTTCTCTTCTCCAGGCTGAACAGCCCCAACTCTCTCAGCCTGTCCTCGTAGGAGAGGTGCTCCAGCCCTCGGATCATTTTTGTGGCCCTCTTCTGGACTCACTCCAACAGGTCCATGTCCTTCTTGTGCTGAGGGCTCCAGAGCTGGACGCAGTACTCCAGGTGGGGTCTCACCAGAGCAGATCAGAGCATTACTGACCTCAACGTGAGCTTTTTTGCTGCAGCCAAAGGCAGAGTTATACCTGTGGGCAAGATCTTGCTGGTGTCCGTGTGTTAGCCAAGTTTTCCCTGCTCTGGTTCTTGGGTGGGTTGCTGAGTTGCCTGATCACAGGCGGCAGGTTTACCCCCGTGTTTTCTGCCAGTTAATATTATTTAAAGGGATCTACAAACATTGCCTCCATGTCCCTTTTTCAGGAGTGATGTCACCATGGGAACCTTGTGCAACTGATTGTGGGAACTGATGGCATGTGCCATTGTGAATAAAAGAAAAGATTGCTGCACTGTTAATGGGAAGGAAGGGAATCTGCTGTAGAAATTTTGGGAGAGGGCATCCAGGCTGCTCTATCAGATATGACTCACGCCTGGGGATCCAGCCATAAGCCACAGATCTACAGGGGACTCTTTGTCAACCATGGATGGAAAATCACAGTCGCAAGTTTTCACTGCTTGTCTTTCCCAGCTTCTCGCCAAATGCTCACAAAATGCCTCACCAAAACTTTTCTTCTCTTTCCCTTTAACATTTCTGTATCATTCACATGTCAACCTCTTCTCAAGCGCTGGACCATGGCTTGCTCAGGACTTGCTTACACTGCGCTGTTCATTGCCCCCCTTCTTCTACCAATCCATCTAAAATACTTTCTTTATTCTTCATTTAATTACAAAGCCCTGTGGTTCTTATGCCTTTGTCTGCCAACAGGACTGAGAAAAAGGATGCACAGTCTGTTTCGACTGTGCTTTCATATCTGTGACTGAAACCTGCCTTACCCAGTTCCAGAAAGGGACTTCCACTTCTCCATCCTTTGGAGCCAGTCAGTCCTTCCACTTGTTAAGAGAAGGCTTCTCCAAGTCAATATTACTCACGTGTTTATTCAAAATCAATACTGCTTATTACAGCTTCTGCAATTGTGTCTCACTATCGCTGTCACTTAGTTAGCTCACCACCTTTCCGGCAGACTCCCAGCTTGCTGTGAAGTGTTGGAGTTGCAAGATTGAGAAAAAGAGATCATAAAGTCAGACAGAAATAGAGACCTACTGACGGGGGATGTCACATAAGACAGGTTGCCAAGAATTCCCTCGTCTGCTTCTCATTCCCTCCTCTCGAACACATATGGCCAGATGAGAGACAGTCAGGAACCTTGAAATCTCTGCGTTACTCTCAGTTTCTGCTTTCCCTCCTGAAAAACAGAAGTGATAACTCGTACCTAGTTCAGGGGTCATGGCAAGGACCAGCCAGTGCTCAGGAAAAAGCATCATCCCAACAGTGCACAATATTTTTATACCTTGATGCTGCCCCTGCTGAAGCAGATGGCAAGCTCCCATTGACTTTAATGAGGCCGTAAAAAGCCCGTTGTGTGCATGCAATAGGTAACAGCTCCTCTTGCAGCCCACACGCCGCAAGCGCCACTTTCCCTTTTGTTGTCTCCACTGACGGAGCAAACCTCCACCGAGCCCCTGCCGAAACCCAGCCTCCTCTCTATAGAGCTGGAGAAGAGCAGAGGCCAAATTCACAGCAACGGCAGGGTCTGTGCTGGCACCTCTGCTATCCCCCCTGCTCCTAACCAACCCCAGATGGGAGAGGCACACAAGTGCCACAACTTGCAGGTGGCACAACGCATTCAGGAGAGCCAACTCCAGAGCCAGCCATGAGGGGCTACAGGAGGATCTAGGGGCACTGAATTATACCGCATTAAAATGGCAGATGAAATTCAGTGCCAATTAGTGCAAAGAGAGTCATGGAGAAAAAAATAAACCTAGCTATGCGTACACAGTGATGCTTTTGAAGCGCTGATATCAGTCATGAAAGAGATGCTGGAGACACTGTGGGTAGTTTTCTGAAAACATTGGCTCATATTGAGTAGTGATGAGAAAGGCAAAGTGAACTTTAGAAAATCTAAGGGAAGGGGTTGAGAATAAAATGCAGACTTCTTTATACAACTGTAGAAATCTCTGCGCACCTGTATTTTGAAGATTCTGTGTTGTTCTGATGACTTCGTCTTGAAAAATAGAGAAGAGAGACTGAGACGAGAGGCAGAGATGATCAAAGGTGTAGAAGGGCTTTCACAAAACAGAGCAAACTGAACAGAGAACTTTTGGGCTTGGAAAAACTATAAAGAGGAGCTAAAGATAAAGGTCTGTAAAAGCACAAATAGTGCAGCAAAGAGGAATAGAAAAATAGTACTGATTTGTTTCTCATAACATAGGAACTAGTAGGCATGCAGCGATATCATCAAGCATTAGTTTAAAATGAACCTGAGAGAGCACTTTTCATATTGTATGTCATTAAACTGAAATCTGTTGCCCAAAGATACTGTGGAGCCTGAGGTGTAAGTCACTCAAAAGGAAATAGATAAAGGAAATAGATAATTTCAGAGTGGTTAAGTCCTTTCATGGCTGTTAAACACAAGGGTCCAGCTGCAACTTTTAGCTTAGGAAGAAAATTTATTCCTTGCTGGGAAGGAGCATGATATACATCCTTATTCCTCTCTGTCAGCACCCATCAGTGGACACAGTACGCTGGGTTTGATGGCTATTTGCCCCACAGTTGTGGGGTGCCTCATACACCCGCACTCGTTACAGACCCTATCCTATGGAGGCAGCACAACTGCAAAGCACAGTTCTCTGTGACGGCAAAAGGAAGTCTGGCATAAAAAGACATCCCTTGTGTCACCAACAGAGCTGCTGTTCCCCTGCATCAGCTGAAGACTGATGGGTGGTCCATGAAATAAATGTTTTGTGTGGAAATTTCCAGTGAAGACCCCTGCCCCTTGTGTCTGCAAAAGACAGGAGTAAATACGTATATTCGTAACATTTCAGACTCTGATACTTGTTTTTCCATTGATTACTTTAAAAAACAGGGGCTATTTATACACATTACAGTCTATAACTGTCAGCCTTGTGACGAATCACCCACCCAGTGCCTTGTCAATGATGTGGAAAATAGTGGCCATATAAACAGAGCAAATGAAGTGGAAGTTTGACGGTACAATGGTGTCAGACCGTAACCTTTGATCTTTAAAGGCCAGAGGTCAAACCTGTCTGCACTGAGGAGTAAAAATGAGTTGGGGAGTTCACCCTGGTACGTAGGGAGGTATGAACCAGCCTCTCGTCTTGGGGGAGGTGCAGGTTTTGTAGAGGTAAAGCCTAGGGTGAACGTGAAGTTTCGGACCGGGACTGGTGGATCTCTAGTTAGAGAACAGTAACTCCGGTGGTGTTGCCAGACGACCTGACCAGAAAGAAGGCAAGTACTATTAAGACATTTGAATCTCCAGGAGAAGTCTACAGGACTAATAAGAGGTTTGTGGGGAAAAGATGTTCCTCTGTGTGGCTTGTTTCAGTCGGGGGGTAGTAGGGAGCAGCACCCAGAACTGCAACCCGGAGAGTCTCTTTTGCTGTTAGTTTTGTAGCGGTTTGGTTTTATGCAGTTGCTGTGGTGCACTGGACAATGAGAAATCTCAGGCTAAGTCACCTCACTACTGCTTCACCTGTGTTTTTCTATATAATGAAATAACCTTGATTATTGGGGGAGAAATAGGTTATTTTCAGACTAACAAAAGCACTGGCTTTTCCGTCCCACCCAGGGGACCATCCCTCTTATTTATTTTTATTGACCAACTCTGCTTTTCCCATTTGATTTACAATTTGACAATTGCCACTAACTGCACCTTTAACAGTTTCTCCTGGCTGCTTTCAGCACATGAAAGTTAAATACTGGGACAAGAAATACATTAAAAGCCATTGCAATTTTAAACCCTGGCAGGCTTTCTGTTTTTTTCTTTTTTCTTTTTTTTTTCTGCAAACCTACCAGCCCACAACCATAACATTTTCACCTACATTACCTCCTGCATTTGTTAAAATGCATTTACTTGGATGCTGTGTAGCGCTTGCTGTTTGGAGAGGGGAGAAGGCAGGACAGGCAGCACAGCCCTCTTCCACCCCTGCTGCTGCCGGCATGGACGGCAACGCTGCCATTGCTACCCTGGGACAACATTGAGCATTGGTTCTATTCTGCACTGGATGAAGCATCAGGGGTGCAGAGGACCTCCACATTCCTCGATTTTGAACCCCCCAAGGGATGTCAGAAAACTCTTCACTCTGCCAGAATGGCCAAAGAAAAAGAAATGCCATTTTTTGGATTCCAGCCTCCTAGGGGGTAAAGCACTCGTCCTTCTGCTTGACAGCGGACCACCTGTTCTGCTACACGCAGTGAATAATCATCTCCACGCAACCTGCACTCACTGTCTGGGATTAATTCTCTTGCAGTCACGTGTGCTTAGACTCAGCAGTCAGGTACAGCTGCCGCCTCGCCGAGGTTGTCATCACTGCTTATCAGGTAGGAAGTTCATGGCCTCTCATGACGGCCCGGGGGCTCCCAGCATACTGTTTTTTCAGTGATGGTGAAGTTGATCTATGGTGCCCACACAGAGCGGCGTTAAGCCATCTGGCTCTACAGATGCAGCGGGGCAGAAAGGAGCCCCTCACAGCACCCAGGGACCCCACAGTTTATCTGTGGGAGGGACCTGCCTTTCTCATGGCACCCTGGCCAACTTCCCAGACCCTCACTCCTACGACTCACCACTGCGAGTGGTGGGAAGAGCTGCTCCCCCACCTCTCTCCCCATGCAGAGCAGGACAAGGCAATGTCGCAAATCATGGCTTTTGGTAGAAACTCTGATACAGCGGGGCAAAGGGGCAGGTCCCCAAACTTTCTCTTCCCTTTACTCCATCCAGAAAAAGGGACAGTCAACATTTAGCTCTGAAAAAAAACTGATATACTCTGGAAGGACTTCAGATGTCCAAGACAGAGCTTTCCCAAGTCCAGCCTGAAGGTGTGAGTTAGGCTTACTCTGAGTAAAAATAGTCATTAAGGGGAAGGATTTCTCTCATTTGAACTCAGACATGTCAGATGCCTAATTTTAAGTTAGTCACCCCACACTATGCTTCCTCCTAGCCACCGATGTCCAGAGGCCACTCATCTGATCTTAGATGCCAATTTTAGGATGAGCTGAACCACCTGTTGGAGGCACGTACTACTTTTCATCGACTATAGGGGGACGGTAGGGTAAATAGCCCAGAATTAAATGTCTAATTTTTAGATGTCCTAAACTAGGTCAGAAAAATCACCTCCTGCCCTTATGGGCAGGGCTGAACTGCTTAGACCAATGCTCAAGGGACATGGACACAACCAAAATGGGTGGTGGCAACAGGCGGCTGGATGAAGGGAAGGATGAGAGTGTCCTGTGCCCTGAATGAGATGAAGGGGAGTCAAACCTGAATGACCTCTGGTGATGGATCCAGACTATTTAAGCAAATGGGGTGCACTAGTTTGGGGGTCTATCCAATGAATGCAATCTCAAGATGACAGAGCAGTGAGAGTGGATAATGAAACAGAAGAGAAGCCACGAGGACAATCTAAGTGCAGGGTCATGATCTTTTATTTCTTTTCACCTGTTCTTACCAGCTTTGCACCTGCCTTGTCTGCTTTGGGTTTTGTAAATAAATGGTTTTATCTATTTGCAGCTTAACAAATAGTGTGTTAAAGGCATTTTAGGGAAAAAGGGTAAACATGAAGGTTTTAATTATGTTGGGGGAGCATAATGATATTCGGGGCCTGCATTAAGGCATGACTAGCTTTCTCTTTAGTATATTGTGGTTTATATATAAATATATATATTTCAACCTCATGTTCGGCACCGTGGTGACTAGCAACAGCAGGCGTATGAAGAGCAGTGTCTTCCAGCGAGCACTGTCAGCCTGGCAAGCTCTCCAGCAAGTGAGAAGAGAGTAGGAAACAAGCCTTAACACCCACTGTCTCAAAAGGGCTTGGCCACAGCCGTGGAGCAAGTGGCTGTATCATGAGTCAAAACAAACTGGGGCTCACGGGACTACATCCCTCTACTCTTTCCCAATCAACTGCTTCAGTGAGATTATCGCAAACATGATGGATCGGATCCCTTAATCCAGTTAGACGGCAGCTCAAGCAGATGGGTAAATAAGGGAGCCGGGAGTCTGATGGCCGCTACTGACCCGGAGCAGCAGCCGGTCAAGGTGGCAGCTTTCAATGCTGGTCTTGACCTGCTTCTTGGGATTGACGTTGCTAACAAAATACATGCAAGTGAAAAGAGATGTGTAATTTCAGGCAAAGTATTTGCCATCAGAAGGCCAGAGGATGGAAAAAGCAGCAGTAGCTACTTCTTCCCTACCTTACCTTCGGAACAAGTGAAATGTTTCTCATTCACAAAACCAACAACAATAACAACAATAACAACAAAGAGGAAGAAAGAGGAGGCTTGACAGCCCGTTTAGCTACTTCTGTGCAAGACAGAGGACAGTGCTTTGAATACTGGGCAAATTGATGTATAAGGCTGGAAATAGTAATTGCACCACTGGATTTTGGAGGGCAGTGCGGCACAGCTGAGCTACGTTTAACGAGGGTGCTGTGACACCACCAGATCTGCGCAGCAGCCAGTCCCTCGTGAGCAAAATGCAGTCGTTCCTGCCTTGTGTTATTTGGTGTTAATCAGCACAGTGCCTTAATTAAAATTTAACACCTGAATTAGAAAGATTTTGATCATTAATGACTGCATGCAATGCCGCACTCAGCGTGAACTATCAGATAAGCATTTTCATTTTGTATATGCAAATCCTGCAGCTGGAAAAGGCAGCGTTTGAGTTGTTTTTTTAAAAAATTGAAATAATTCCGCTCCTTACCCTTGGTAACACCAACAAAAAGTGTGCTACGTTTTATCCCCCTTTCTAAGAAAGAAAAAAAAAAGATGCTCACAGTGAAATAAAAGCACGAGTGTGTTAATATAATATATACAATTCATTATGGTCTGATCAATTATTAGATGTGATGTTCGACTCTGCTTTCTCACAATGTTTTATTAGATGGGAGAATTAGTACCTGGGCTGGCAAACAGGGGAGAGTTGAGATCTAGAGTCCTGTATCTTTACACTGAGTGAGCGAACATCAAAGGACTTCTCAAGTAGGCTGTGGGTGAGGGTTTTGTTTTGGGAGGGTGAGAAAAAGTCTTCCTTCAAAAGCCAAAAAATGCGGGGAAAGAATATACGTTTCGCTGACACCAAGCATTTAACTGCCACAGTCAGAAAACACAACCGGAGCCAAAAAAAAGAAGTAGCAGAAATGAGTAGCAGAAGTCCATTCCCATTGAATAACCACCACATACTTGGGCATGCAAATGTATGAATACACATTCAAATATATTTAGCTTACAGATGTTTTCAAAACTTCTAAAATAAATAACAGGTTTTTATAATCTTTTTTAAAAGCCCAGTATTTGGAGATAATTAAGCCTCATTACCTTCAGATCAGCCTGTTAATAGACTTTCGTTGTTTATCGGGGTCATTTAACATTCGCAGTGTACAAAACATTCCCCCAAATCACCAAGCCCCTTTCCATGAACGAGCCTGCTTAAATAGATGACATGATTGGACCTCTCTGTGGCTCTCAATGCCTGGTACCAACTGTTCTATCTACCCAGCAGTTTCCACCTTGGACATAGGCACAGCGCCTCACTACGGGTGCCTTGAGCTGCCTTGCCCTTAAAGCTGCCCACATAGGGATTTTTCATCTCTGAGGTCTTTAAAACTTGCTCAAGGTTGTTGTCCCACCTCCTTATAGTAGGGATCATGACTGCAGTGTCCTTGGGTAATATGGGTGAAAAACTCAGGGTCACTTCTAATGGCGTGAAACAAAACCTGGGATCTTCCTATGGACACCTCTCTGTAAGGTTAGCCCCCAGGTCAGCCCTGAGGAGCAATGCCACCCCTTCAGGGTCTGAAGGAGGAGCTGGCAACCCATCCAGGTCCCTGCTGAGCGCATCTAAAGTCCATGGACCTCAGAGGCCATCCTTGGAAGATTTGCAAGAGCAAATTGTTGACCACTGGTGGAGATGAAGCTGATTTGAACACAAAGGGTTGCAAAATGTCCTGGTCTTCAGGGTGGTGAGGGGCAGAGCTGTGCTTGGATTACAGGGGAATGACATGCTGAGGTGGGGGCTGCACTTCGTGGTTTCTCAAGAGCCGGCGTTCCCAAGAGCAGCCAGCCTGGAGGAAATAGGAAGCAGCTGTTTTGTGCAATTATTTCTTCACAATGTATGTATTGTTGGAGAGGGCGTGAAGGCATGCGTTTCCATGAAGAACCTCTCTTGTGAATAGGAAATCAGCAGTAATTAATAATTCCAGACTGTTTGTTGGGGGGGAAATCTTGCTGGCTTGCTTGGTTGGGGGGAAATCTTGCTGGCTGCAAGGTCATGTATGAACTTCAGTGGGTTTTGTCTGAAAACCACACAAAATCCTGGCTGTTTTCTGAAATCAACTCTTGTCTTAAGTACCTTAATTTACCAGCTCTGCTCTGCTCTATAGTTTGATTGCATCTGTCAAGTGGAGAGCAAAAGTGTCAGAGGAACACTAGAAAAAACCACAGATAATGCTTGACTCTAAGGGAGGGCGGTAGATGAGTAGGAAATACAGAAGAACGAGACAAAACTAAAATCATTTCATACTATTTGAGAACTGTCAGCTTCCATCATTGTACTGCAAATCTTAAAGCATTTAATTTTTTTTTTCTGAAATCCCCAGAGAATACGAGGCTCGAACTTATAGACATAAATATCTCATTGTTGCAAGGAAGACAATGAAAATAACTGCACAAATCTAAAACCCAAACAAATAGAAGGCGGCAAACAAACAGATCTAACCCTCTCCAAGCTTATTTCCTACCCACTACCCTCTTCCGTCAGGATTTATATGTGGAGTGTGGCAGCTTGAAATATGTGATAGCAAAATTAAAATGGTAGCTTGGAACTCTGTGGAAAGATGAGGTTTATGGCAAATTAAACTTTTTGAGCATTTTTGCATATACATTTAAGAAAGTTTGAGAATGTTTATTTAGTTCGGTTAAAATGCCAAAGTCTGAAAGCCAAACCAACTGATGAAAGATAAACAGCTTTAAAATATGCAAAACCAAAACTAAGGAAACATAATCATGTTTTATTTAAAACACACACATACAGTTTCTGATGAATAATATAAGCTGAGTGAAAATCACTTATTCTCGCTACAACAAAGACTGAACTCGTGGACTTGGTGACGCAGTTGCCAATCCCTCATTCTCATAGAAGACCATCTGCTCTTGAATCTTGGCTCGGAAGTTGCAGACCTTTTTTCAGCATTTTTTAACATGTACATCTCCTGGTACTTCCCTTACACACCACTCGGAAACCCACAGTCCCAGAATGGCTGTATTTCTCTCTCTTAAAGGACAGGTAGCAATTAAAGTGTCATTAAGCTTCAGAGTTAAAATCCCCTTGAGTTAAAGGAGTCAGACTGCCTCTTCCATGATACTGCTTCTCTCTAGATGCAGGAACACGCAAGATCAAATCTCATCTAGAAGGTTTTCTTCATAAGGAGGCAGACATGACATCTCTTAAATAAAGATAATTCTGAGAGGACTGATGAGGTCACTAAAGAAATACTGACACAGTGCATTAGCAAGGGCCAGTCTGATCTGACCTCTGCCTGTACCATTGAATATTGTGGGATTGCTTTTAATATCGACTGTTCTTCAGGGAGCAGGAGGTCACGAGCTACATTTTTCATATGGTATGTGAGTAGTTTGCAGATGATTGATGCCTGCTGATCTTCGGGGCTGCACGGATCACTTGTAGTGAGAGGCACCACGTGTGATTAAAAATAACTCTTGGCTAACTCAAGATTGCTATGGGGCAAAAGGTTATTAAACCTGACTGAGTTCCTACTGAGATGGTCTAGGGGCATTCATAAGATCTGTTAAGGCAACTGAGATTGGGGGTAGGGCCCAACAATGGCAGGGGCCTCTTAAAATTGCTCGGATTACATCCATGAGAGTGCATCCACCTTTGATTTAGCAAAGCAGCCATGCAATCATCAGTCTTCTCCTTTTCTTCTGGAAAATCACTGCAGAAGTCAGATCTGGAAAATCACTGCCAAACTCTGAATGTCCATTTCATATGACTTAGTTTGTCCCAGTGCTGCATGTTGTAGGGTTTACCTTGCAAACCCGATGTCTTTAACAGTCTTTAATGTCCATAACTGTAAGATCCATACTCCTATAAAACACTGACAAAGGTCCATTCATGTTTACAGTATGAGCAGTGGAGGCAATGTATTTGCAAGCTAGATTACAACAAACCTATTTCCTCCAGCCAGGAAATTTGACTCAGGAAAGCAAAAAGTCTAAGAAAGCTCTCAGAATCATACCTCTCGAAGGACCATAATGGCTATTGAAAACTGTATGGTTTTCCATACTAACATCTGGAGTAGATGTAGAAAGGATGCTCCTCCATGCTCAGGTCAGCTGAAGTTTCACAGCAGCCTGAAGGTTTTGCCAACAAGACAAGTCATCCTGGGTGACCACGTTCTTTACCAGTTCAGATGAACTTTATCCTGTTTTATGCCCCTTGACTGACTACATAGCCAATGTCACAGCCAGAGCAGACGATGGAGCTCATGGGCTTTTCTCAATTAGGCCAACTGACAAAGGTGGTTTCTCCTGCCTTTGGTTTGACTCTCTTCCCTTTTCTAGCCCATTCTGGGCTGTTTCTAAATACCTGAATAACTTCATTCTCAGTGAGATTTGCAGGACAATCCCTGTTGATTAGTGATGCCTTGCTCTAAGCAACTTTCATCTGTGAAGCCGTAAACCACCCAACTCATGACACATCCTGACAAGGAAACAGCAGCTTCTCTAACCAGCCTGAGGACCAGCAGCACTGGTATTGCCAAATGAAAGGAGCACAACCCTTGCAGCTCTGTCACAAAGCACAAGCATGCAGCCAAGCCCTCTCTGTCCAGACCAACCGCTGCACCTTGCCAACATTAAGTCTGTGTAAAGTCATGTTTTATTTTACATGGGGAATGCTCTTTTGGAGTGAATCTTCTGGCTGTCACCACTTACTGCTGTGCAGTTCACCTCACAGAATGGTCTTGGAGCACATGACCTGGATTCCTTCCAGGTGAACCTCAACTGAAAGATGCTGCGGAAGCATTGCAGGAATACACCTACTGTGCTCCAAACATTGATGAACCAGATGATTCGTGGGACATGGCTAGAGCTAGTCCGGAGTAAATGCCTTGAAATCACTCTAGTGTATAAGAGGGGTCCTCAGCACCAACTGCTTCACTTTATAGACCTGCTGCTGTTGAGTGACACTACTTGCTACAGAAACATGGCCAAAGGCTTCAGACACTGTGACTCTACCATAAAACTCATTGTTTGTATGATAGGGTGACATTATGAAATGGTCTGATTATGAGACAATTTTCCTTTTGTACAGAGAAGAAGATCCCAGCTCTTCCAAGTCAAAACATGGGTACAATAATGTAAGACAACACATCTGTACTAGCTCAGCCAAAGTGGCACATGGGAGATGCTCATGAGCTTAGCATGGCAAGGACCCCTGATTCATATGCTGGCAAATGCTAAACCATTTGTTACTGCATCTTCTCTGCTCTTTTTTACCCCACTTATCACAGAAGTGGTGCACAATTGCCCTCTTTTTTTGCTTTATACAACATTTGAGGTTATCAAGGACTTTCCAGAGGTTGCAGAGGTCACATTAGACAGTCAGGTCTGGATGTCAACAGATTGAAGTGCTCTTGACTGATGAACGTGATAGCAAATGCTGTTTCAGTAACTGAAGAACTAGGGGAAGGAAGGGCTGGTGAGTAAGGGCTTGGGCTAAAATATATGATAGATGTAAGTTCATTACAGAGCTGAGCACACTCCTGTCCCCAACACAGCTGTTATAGCTCCATACGATCTGTTATGGAACAGAGTAGCATAAACAGAGCATGGGCTATATAGAGCATATATCAGGCATTTTATTTGGTGAAATATACAGCACTATGGAATTGCCTGTATTTTCAACACTCCATCTGCGCCCTTCAGCTTTGTGCCTCATCTTTTTTTAAAACCTGAGCTCTGGGAGACATGGGATTAAAGTTCCCAACCTTTGTTCTTGAGGAATAAGCCTTCAAATGTGAAATTCCAAAATATAGATGAAAAAATAAAATAAAAAAACAAACACAACAAAACACAACCTTTCTGCTAATATAAATTTTAAGCCGATATCATTAGGGAAGGAAAATGACTCATGATTTTGAGTGTATGGATCTGGCACTCCATTATAGTGCAGAATTTAAATGAGCCCTTTCTCATATGATGGTTCATCTGTCTGCGAGTGGAAGTACACTTAACGTACATGCAGTATTAGACTCTGTACGACACTTGGTAGAAGCATGACTTGAACACAATCGAGACCTGCAGAAAAATAAGAAGGGGGAAGTTCAAGAGGAAAAATACAATTTCACTCTGTCCGTGGTTCAGATCTGACCCAAGGTGTCAAACAGGCTGTGGAACAAAACCCACAACAATTCAACAGACCCTCTATAGCCAGAAGGGGCCCACGGTGGAGAGAGATTGAAAAATTAATTCCATCCATCTCTGAGAAAGAGGCAAATGTCACTGAGTTAGGAATAACACAGAAGGGGTCATTGCTGAGGTCTCTCTGCACACGGTCTAACCCATGCACATTAGGACAGGAATCACAGAGAGAGATGCATCAAGACCTTTCCTTTTCTCTGAGTAAGAACATATCTTATAAACAAATGCACAGCTCCTTGCATATACTGTTTAATTTAGATCCTGTCTGTTTTCTTATCATAAACCCCTGCTTTCTTGTGGCTTTTAATGATGTCTTACATAAACTGCTTGGACGCCCTCTCCCAGGCTGAGCAGCTGCAACAGGTTGGTTGACTCTCTGCACCGAAGAATTGGGAAACAAGACATGTGCTTGCGTGGCGAGAGCATAACCCACATGGGATTTTGGAGTGTCTTCGAGCAGCACATCAGCAGCAGCCTCAGCCCAGCTCTGGACATCTGCATCTCCAGGAGCATTGTAACCATGTCCAAACCAGAGCCCCAACCAGGGACCCCAAAGAGCAAACTACCTGGAGGAAAATCACACATTAAATGCAGGGAAAGGAGGCTGAGCCAGCTCCACCTCCAGCCCACCACAGGCACGCGATTGCAACAGCCTGTATCTCCCTCTGGAGATGTCCAAAGGCACCTACATCTCTCTGCTGATCGCGCAGGGATTTTCAGCCCTCCCTCCCAGGACTGGGTTGCTAGGCACTTAAATTATAGACAAAAATTGGGAGCTTAAATTAGGCAGGCTCAATCCCACAACTGGTACTTATATATTATGAAACAGCCTTGCAGTACGCGATCACATATTTTCATTTTTTTCTGCCCGAAGGACTATTGCTTCATTTAGGACGCAGGATGGTCTATTGCTGAGGATGAATCGTGGCTGAGTAACTTAGAAGGGTGATGCCCATAGACCTACTGAGTCTGGAAAGTGTGCAAAGAGTGTGGCAGAGAGGTAAAAAACAGTGGTTTAGGCTTAACACAAGTGCAGGCAGTTATATAGAGAGCTGAACAAGGGCTCCTGTCTTACATGAATTCAAAATTTGGAATTTTTTTCCATCCCATGCCAGGATGGTGAGATAAATTCCTGAAAAGCACTGCTGTCTGGTAATTCAAACACTCCTTCCTTCCCCCGGACACAGCAATCACTATTTCAGTATAAGCTTGGATTTTAACTTCTCCAGAAATGAAGAAAAATTTCCAAGCAAAAAAATCAGTTTGCCTGAAAGAAACTGTTCACCTGAAAATTTCATAAATGGTTATTTCAATCATTTACATCTTTTTTTTTTCCCCCAAATGTGGAAATCTGTTAACATTGTCCTTTTTCTACAAAAAGTGCATTTTAGCTAACCATCATTTTCCTGATCACGACACACCTTCTCACCGTTGTTAAGTGTTCCCGATTAGGTCTTGTTGAACACCCTGGGGGAGAGCTGGACCCTGCCCCTTCCTCTGCCACTGGCTTCCCGCGTGGCATCGGGCACCTCGCTTAATCTGCAGCTCCCACACAGCCTGTGCTTTCTTCTTCCTCCAGGCTGAAATCAAGAGGAAATCATGGAATTTGATCTGGCATAATACTGAGTACTGAAGTCCGTCTTAGTAGTGCTTCAGGTATATACTGCGTTGTATAATGCTTTGAAAAATCAAGTTCTAGGTGTTTCCAATAATGTAGCTAAATTGAGTGGACACTTTTGACCTTTAACTCTCTTGTACTGCAGCTCCTCATCTGTAAAATGGTGGTAATAGCATCTTCCCTTCTCATAGAGGTGTTTATAAAACTGACATTTGTGAAGGTCTCTGATAATATATAGTAGGGAGTACATTAAAAGCACCCGTGAGGCAATTTATAATTCTGTCTTCAAAGCAGCATTTCAATAGCACTCAGTAATAGTGTGTGGCATTTTATACATGGTTTTTTTGGTTGCAATTCATATTCGATTTTTCAGTGTCAGTCAAACAACGAAGTATAAAAGTTTTTCTAAGTGACATTTTTCTATAATCAAATGAGAACCAAACTGGCAAGGAAATTACATGATCCTAATTATGCTTTGTGCATATAAATCAGCTGTGAAATCATTTGAAACTCTTGTGTGTTTGGGATCTTCATCAATGAGGCAGAATAATTATCAACAAACCTCCATTAAGCCTCACTTTAAAAAGAACTCGTTATTAAATATGAACAGAATTCTGCACTTCAAAGTCAAAATGACTCCCCAGCGGACTGGGCAGATATCAAGGCTTGTATGCATCAATGTGCATATCTCAAAAAAATTAAATTATAATTATTTTGTGTTTAAAATAGGAACTCCCCCCTTTACCTTTTATCAGGGCAAGAGACCTGATTTGCTGTGACCTAGAAACAAAGTTAAGCTTGGTCAAACGCAACCCAGCAGTCAAAGAGCCAGTCTAAATGTAATGTCAATAAGCATGAAACAAGCATTGATACAATTCTCAATAATGCAGATTCTCAATAAGCATGGAATATTTTATCTTCCCAAGTAGCCAACTGTGTATAGATCAAGCGATAAACGACAGCAATTTCTCTCTTCGATCTGCTCCAGTGAACACCGATAATAGATCTTGCAAGACAGGCTGAAAAAAGTCTAATACTGAACATCAGCAATGAAATGTTAAATTAAAAGTTCCCATAAACAGATTCAGAGGATAATTAATGACCTCTTGCACAGCTCTTTTCAACAGAGAACCTTACCACACTTCTCAAAGAAGGTAAATAACCTTCTCCCGATTTGATGCTTGATGAAACAAGCGCTTGGGGGTGAAGCCACCTGCCCCAGCTTGGTCAGAAAGCTCCCTCGCTGCCATACATCCCCATTCGCATGCGCTGGCCATAATCCACCTTCTGGGGTGATCCACAGTGCTCCCCATGTTTACCCTCTGCAACATAAGTGCCCACCAATGCTGGGAGGCACTGCAAGAGCTGCTCCCACAGACCATCTATGGACACATGCAGGAGGCACCAGGCAGAAGCCTGGGTGTCTTAGTCCCTAACTATTATTAACTGTCTTAGTCTTAATTAACTATTATTAACTGTCTTAGTCCCTATCCTATTCCCTCCTAACTTTTCATAATTAGTCACCCATTTCACAGGCAAGCAACAGAGTCCCCGAAAAGCAGTGCAGCCGAGCTGGCACCCGCAACCCAAAGCCAAATCTTGCTCCTGCCTTTGAGAAGCCACAGTCCCTGCTGTCTCCCTGGGTGTCCCACCCGTGTCCCTCTGTCCCCCCGCGGCATGTTGTCCCCATGCCTGCGCTGCCCGTGCTCGCCGCCGCAGCAGCAAGGCCAGGCTCTGCAGAAGACTTTGCAAACCAGAGCTTTGCTGCCCTGGGAAGGCAACGCTGCAGGTGCAGGACACACATTGCTTCTGCAGGGACAGCAAAGGGAGGACCTGGGCATGCTCCTGGCTCAGGGAGCCCGGCGGCCCTCTGGGAAAGCATGTGCCGCAGCTCCCTCTGCAGGCTCTTCCTCCGGATGGTTAAAAACATCTTCCCTTCACGCCCTCCACCGCCCAAAAGCAGAGGCTGAGCAGGGCTGGAGGGGATGCCCGCAACACACGGTGCGGGGACGTGGAGTTTCGTAGGCAGACGTAT
The DNA here is from genome assembly GCA_013401315.1 of Balaeniceps rex. Lineage (NCBI taxonomy): Eukaryota > Metazoa > Chordata > Aves > Pelecaniformes > Balaenicipitidae > Balaeniceps > Balaeniceps rex. The sequence continues at coordinate 277,862 of VYZW01055519.1, forward strand.
GCATGCAGAGCCCTACGATGTCCCTGGGATAACAAATGGTGTTGTAGGACGATAACGTTTGCTCCTGTGAGGTGTTAGGATTTATCATTTGGTGAGGAAGAGGCAGCCCCCTTTCAGGACAGAGCCCACGTTTATAGGAAGCAGCGAAAGGTGACTTGGAAAAATGTAAAACCCTTCCACTGGACTTGTCCCCCAAATCAGTGTCATCTTTCCCCTCACTGGAGCGGTTCCATCCCTCCTGATCAGCCGGGGAGGGAGCGGCCACGTCTCAGCACAGGAAGACTTGGGATGAATTTGGCACACTTTCCAAACATGCTGTACACATAAGAATCAGCACTGCACAGCGCACCCGGGGGCTCCGCAGCAAACCTAAGTAAATGTCTTATCTTACTACGCCTTTCTCTGTGCCTCGGCCATCTCCCGCTCTCACTTGCAAAGGTGAGTTTGAGCTAAGCCCCTGTTTTGCAGAGGACAGATGTCTGCTCCAGCTCCCAGCCAACTCTGGGAGAGTCTCCCCAAACACACCTTGGGGTGGTTTCAGAGGCCGAGCAGCACGGATGGCTGCAAACAGAGTTTCTCACCAGAAGTAGCTGGATGTTAGAAGGAAGATTACGGCACCAGATCTCTTTTTCCGTGAGATTATTGCTTGGCTCTGACAATAAAAACACTCCTGATTGCCCACAGTGGAGTTGTTCTTACACAAAGCATCATTCTCACGCTTTCTATAGAAAAGGACATGAATAACTATTGTAAAGGTGGAAAATGGAAATGGTTATAAATACATATTTGAAATAAAATACAGGTGCACGTTAACACTTCCTTGTAGACAAACTCCACCTCGTATTCCCCAGCCATCCCTTCGTGTTCACTTGAAGGGATGGGGGGACAGGGTACTTTGCCAAGCTAAAGCCACCACGGCCAGGATGGCATCTCCCTACTGCAACAGCTTCAGCCTCTTTATTCAAGCAGTATTTTGTGTGCACCAGAGGAATCCAGGCTGGTCCCGTTCTCCTCTTTAGATCCCACCGGTGCAGAGAGAGAGACTTGCTGTGTAGACATGCTCCACAGCCTCGCACGGCGCTGACAGCTCTGCCACTGCCTGTAACCCCTCTCCTGTGACACATTCCAGCTCCCCAGCCAGCTCAAGAGACATAAGGGATTTGGCACTCCCCTAAAACAGCCTCATGCCCCAGGCACCCTCACCCGACACAAGCATGCTGGGTCTCCCGAGGACACGGATGCTGGCTCAGCCTCTCCTGGCTGCCGTGTCCTGCTGCCGCACACGCTGACCCAACACAGGGCTCCCTTCAAAGCTCAGTCCACATACAACAGTGAAACCCCTGCACAGTTAAGCTGTAAAGACTTCAAGTTTGGAGGCATCTTAACACTCCTATTGCAAAAGTCTCACCGCTTTGGCAGTCACAACACTTAAAAGCACTTAATTTCATTACTGAACCTAGCCCAAGGGTCTTCTCTTCTGTGTTCTCTGCCTTGCAAGGATTGATCTGAGATCTACCTTCCTATCTTTGAGTAAATGTAATTGAGATTTGAAACAACTGGGTTTAGCCTATTTAGAAGCATTAATGTTCTGTGAGGATGGAAGCTCCATTACTTTAACATCCCACAGCTGAAATTCCCTTGTAGCTGTTTATTGACCTATAAAGATGTGACATAAATGCATCCTTGACATGAAGAAAATGGTGAGGCAGGTATGACATTTCTCCCTGAGGCAGCTACTGCAGCTTCAATTATCTTATCTGCGGGAAAAGTGGCTACAGAAACCTAATCACTGCTTAATTTACTTACAGCCGCCCAAAACCAGACCACTCAGCAACTGTACTTTGCACTTTCTCCCTGAACACCCCCCACCAAGGGCTGGAAGTGATTATCAGGTGTGCTAACAACCACTGCATAACTAAAAAGAGAATAATTGGGTTGCATGGTCATTTCTGACATGTTGACATAATTTTCTAACCAAGAAACTCTGCTACAATAGAAAACGTTTGGGAAAAACCCACCTCAGCACCACCACCAGAAAAACCTGACTGTCCCTAAAAGGTCGATAATGTTTCTTTTGGTCCTGAATTAACCTGCAATCTAACACACCATATGAGCCCTGATGTGAATGCAGAGATTATATTGATTAGCCAAATTGAAAGGGTAATAGGAAGAGAGGAATTAACATTCAGGCAGTAGTTAAAGCGAAGAGCTGCAGGAGAAAGTAGAGACGTAGAGACACACTCCCTCCCCCTTACATATCCCTCTTCTAATTACATTTAGCTAATCCATTCAATTAACATTGATGAATTTTATGATGAAAAGCATAATGAATCCATTAAACACAAAACAAGTATTGGCATAAACCCTTTTCACCCCAGGAAGTGAATTATATCAGGAGAGCTACAGTAATTTACTAATAAAGTGATCTAATGATGAAAAGAAGCCATTCATTTTGTGGCCAGTTAAGATTCAGGCTGGTGGAGGCTGGATCCTCCAGATCAGATGCTGATGATGCGGGAGCTGCTCCTCTCCCAAGCTGCAGCAATTGTCAGCAGAATTGGGCAACACGATACGTCACTCACTGCTACCTAATAGTAACGTTACACCGACACTGTTAGTATTTTTCATCCCCCTGGTCCTGCTAGACACTTCTATAAAAAGCCAATTTGTTAAGCAGTTAGTCACTGCTTTATAATTCATAGACTCTCCCGAAAGTTTTAATGAGAAACCACAAAAGCAGTAAGAAGGGAGTACGGGCTGAGATGACTATTTATAAGCCACAAATACCCTGCTACAACACAGTCTCCTCTCGCGACGTGTGCGTTACATTTCTATCACGCGCACGCTAAATTTATATGTCATGCGTTCTCTTAACAAGACTATTCATACAACTATGATAAATAGGGTCATAATCTGCAGCGATTTCAATCCTTCTGTATGCCAGCAGAAGTCTCTTAGCAACGGTTGTTAGGGGCAACACCAGCATCCAGCATCTTTCCTTGAATTCAGTGGCAACGAAGCTTCCACTGGCTTACGATGGAGGCTCCAGCTATACCTCAGAGAAAACGGAGCCTCCCTTCCCCCTTCCACAAATCCACACTACCGAGAGAGACTCACTGCACAGCGCGGAAGGCTCAGCAATTATTAAAAATTATCAATTTAGCACGATCCAAGCGGCCATTCTGGACGTGACGTGTATCCCGTCTCCTATCTCACTAGATGGCTATTAGCTTGTTTTGCAAGATCACAACAGCCTTGTCCTCTCCCCAGCCTGTTTAAAATTCACAACATTGTCTTTAAACTGGGCTAGAAAACCTCTGTAATGTGGTACAAAGAAATCCCTTTACTAGTCCCCTGTTGAGATGCGTCACTGATGCACTTCCAGAGCCATGGTGCAATGTGTATGCCTGTCAAGTACAGCCATGATGTTAATGCTCCTTTAATTTTTTATTGCAACTTGTCCTGGTTTCGGCTGGGATAGAGCCCCCTGGGGTGGAGTGAACTGGGTAACACTGGCTTATGATAAGATAAAATTACTGGTTGTGAGACTAATCTGGTATTTGTACTCAGCATTGCCGTCATCTCTGTACTTTGGGAACCATATGTCGGAAACTATTAATAATTACGCTCTTTACCTTTTCTCCTCAGAGAGCCAATTTATGAAGGAGACAAGGGGAGACACTTTCCCCCAGTCCTTCACCTTCCCCTTCTCCTCCAGGCTAGTTACAATAGGTCTTGAGAATTTTGAATATCCTTAGGATGTTCAAGCCAGCACGTTCCTATTGCTGTGTCTCCTGAAGGTGTTTCAGGTCTTGTTTAAGGTTAAACAACTGTTTAAGAATACCACCCAGAGATCTGCCCCAAGGCTGGATATGAGTGGCAGGGTGTGTGGGATAGCATGAGCAAGTACCTAGGACAGTGGGCAGTTCCCCAGAGAGAGCAGAAGAGCTGATCCTACTTCTGATCTTAATAAAGGGACTTCTGACTCGTATTTACAAGNACTGTTTAAGAATACCACCCAGAGATCTGCCCCAAGGCTGGATATGAGTGGCAGGGTGTGTGGGATAGCATGAGCAAGTACCTAGGACAGTGGGCAGTTCCCCAGAGAGAGCAGAAGAGCTGATCCTACTTCTGATCTTAATAAAGGGACTTCTGACTCGTATTTACAAGAAGTGAGTAACGAATACTATGACCAGGACCACAGGAGTATAAGGCTCTAGTGGACACCGGTGCACAGTGTATCCTAATGCCATCAAGCTACAAAGGGTCAGAACCTGCCTGCATTTCTGGAGTGACAGGGGGATCCCAACATCTAGCTGTATTGGAGGCCAAAGTGAGTCCAACAGGGAATGAGTGGCAAAAGCACCCCATTGTCACTGGCCCAGAGGCTCCGTGCATCCTTGGCATAGACTACCTCAGGAGAGGGTATTTCAAGGACCCAAA